>JBAMBR010005474.1:0-132572 GCA_037044475.1 Zaprionus obscuricornis | reverse complement strand
CGGTTATGTTGGCATTTTTTTCGTTCGTACATTAGTGTCGTGTCGGCTCGTCAGTTCGATCTTCCGCGACGAAGCCTTGCATATGTATGCGTGTATATATGAGTTCAGTTTGGGGTTTTGTTACGTTTTGATGCTCAGTTTCGTTTTGCTCACTTCTCTGCGTAATATTCTAATAAGACTTGCACAATACATACAACTGTAAGAATGCATTTCCCACACACGCTCGTTGAGTTAAAGTTTGCAGAGACAAAGGACAGAAATTTGTCCACTCAGTTTCGTGTTAATTTCGAATAGTTGTGTTTGCAAGGTGCTAATTAAACATAAAAATATATTCATAATTAAACATTTAGTAAATTTTTCATTTGATTTGAAATCCATTAAGGTGTTGTTAATGTATAACAATTATATTTCAATTAATTTCGATCAATAAGTAAACTTCTAATGCTTTGTGCAGCGTAGGTCAAGCGCAGCCCCAACCGCCTCCATTTTTTATCCCATTAAAATAGCAAACTTATGGAAAACATTGGTAGGTGTATTAAAATGTAAATAAATTAATATTATTTTATTTATATGTTTAAAAGATTTATATATTAAATTAAATCCAAATTTTAAAAATTATTTAAATTTAGTATGAGTTGTCTTAATTTTCTTGCAAAATTTTCATTCAATTTAATTTTTGTTTAGACTATTTGCTTGCATTATATTTGTATGTACGATTGTATTTTTCTTTATATACATACATACATTCAAACATGGGAGCATCACTACCTCTGCTTAATATTCTAATACACAATACATACCAATGTAAAAGTGCATTTTCCATACATACATACACACACGCTAGTTGAATTCGAGTGAGGGAGAGAGAAATAGAGAGAGAGAGAGAGAGAGAGACACACCGAAATTTGTCCACTCAATTTCGAACGCGTGCCAATTGCATTGTCAAGCTCAAGAAAACAAAAGAGAAATGACAACTACAAAAAACATAAGCCTATGATGCGTGTCTGTGTAAGTTTTGATGCTCAGTTTCGTTTTGCTCTCAGAACGAAAAAAGAAAAGGAGCACAGATAGCAAACATACAATTTGAGCATTGCTTATTTTGGCACATACAATAAAATACAAAAAATTTACAATATTATTATATATAACACAATATTTTTTACACTACTTACTTGTAATATGTATGTATGTCGAACCATTAATTTTTCTTAACAGGCATACATGGAAGCATCACTACTCTGCTTAATATTCCAATGCACAATGTATACAAATGTAAAAGTGCATTTCCGATACATACATACGCACACATACAACTCATTGAGTTAGAGTTAAGGAGACACACAGAGAGAGAGAGAGAGAGAGAGATGAACGAAATTTGTCTACTCAGTTTCGAACGCGTGTCAATTGCGAAAAATTATGTTTTTGCGAGGTGCCAATTAGAGAAGTAGAAAAAAAAAGAAAAAAGAAACAATAACTACAAAAATATGAGTAGAGTTTTGCATTTTTGTTATATTTTGAGGTTCAGCTTCGTTTTGCTCACAGAGAAATTTTTGTTAAATTCCATTGAGCATTACTACTCTGCGTAATGTTCTAATAAGACTTGCTGAATACATACAAATGTAAGAGTGCATTTCGCACCCATGCATTTAGCACCCATGCATTTACACAGGCTCATTTATTTAGAGTTAGGGAGGCAAAGACAGGGAGACCGAAATTTTCCACTCAGTTTCGAACGCGTGTCAATTGTGAATAGTTGTGTCTTTGCGCGGTGCCAATTAAAGATCAAAAAAATATTCATAATTGAACAATTATTTAACATTTAGTGAAATTTTCATTTGATTTTAAATGCATTAAGGTGTAGTTAGTGTATAACAATAATATTTCAATTAATTTCGATCATTAAATAAACTTTTCTAATGATGTGTCCACTGCAGCCCCGACGGTCGCCATTTTTTTTCTCATTGAAATATCAGATGTATGGAAAACATTGGTAGGTGTATTAAAATGTACATGAATTAATTTTATTTTATTAATATGTATATGTATATTACATTAAACCCAAATTTTAAATACTTATTTAAGTTAAATATAATCTGTCTTATTTTCTTGCAAAATATTCACTGCGCAATTTCAATTTACGGTTATGATGTTGGCATTTTTTCGTTCGTATATTTGTGCATGTTCGTCAGTTTGATCTTCGGCAACGAAGTCTTGCATATGTATGTGTGCATGTATCAGTTGAGTTTAGGGTTTTGTTACGTTTTGATGCTCAGTTTCATTTAGCATCACTACGCTGCTTAATATTCTAATAAGACTTGCTGAATGCATACAAAAGTAGAAGTGCATTTCGCACACATGCATTTACACAGGCTCATTGAGTTAGAGTTAGGGAGGCACAGATAAAGAGACAGAAATTTGTCCACTCAGTTTCGAACGCGTGTCAATTTCGAATAGTTGTGTCTTTGCAAGGTGCTAATTAAACATAAAAAAAATATTCATAATTGAACAATTATTTATTATTTAGAGAATTTTTTTATTGGATTTGTAATGATACAATGTGTAGTTAGTGTATAACAATAATGTTTCAATTATTTTCGATTATTAAATAAACTTTTCTAATTATGTGTCCAGCGCAGCCCTGGCGGTCGATATTTTGTCCCATTAATATAGCAGACGTATAGAAAACTGTGATAGGTGTATTAAAAAGCTAATAAATTAATTAATAAATATATTACATTAAACCCAAATTTTAAATAATTATTTAAGTTTAATATAATTTTTCTTTTTTTCTTGCAAATTTTCCACTGCGCAATTTCAATTTACGGTTGTGCTGGCAGTTTTTCGATCTTCGGCAACGAAGTTTCGCATATGTACATATGTGTGTTTTGCTCACATCTCTGCGTAATATTATAAGATTTGCTGAATACATACAAATGTAAGAGTGCATTTCTTACTTATGCATTCACATACACTCATTGAGTTAGAGTTAGGGAGGCAAAGACAGGGAGACCGAAATTTGTCCACTCAGTTTCGAACGCGTGTCAATTGCGAATAGTTGTGTCTTTGCACGGTGCCAATTAAAGATCAGAAAAATATTCATAATTGAACAATTATTTAACATTTAGTGGAATTTTCATTTGAATTGAAATGCATCTAGTTGTAGCTAGTGTATAACAATAATATATCATATAATTTCGATCAATAAATAAACTTTGCTACTACTGTGTCCAGCGCAGCCCCGACGGTCGCCATTTTTTTTTTTTTCATGAAAATAGCAGACGTTATGGAAAATTGTGGTAGGTGTATTAAAAAGCTAATAAATTAATTTTATTTTATTAATATGTTTAAAACATTTATATATTTTATTAAATCCAAATTTTAAATACTTATTTAAGTTTAATTTAATTTGTCTTATTTTCTTGCAAATTTTCTACTGCGCAATTTCAATTTACGGTTATGCTGGCAGTTTTTCGTTCTTCCATTTGTGTCGTGTCGGCTCGTCAGTTCGATCTCGAAGTTTTGCATATGTATGTGTGTTTTGCTCAAATCTCTGCGTAATATTACAACAAGACTTGCTTAATGCATACAAATGTAAGAGTGCATTTCGCTCACATGCATTCACACACACTCATTGTGTTAGTGTTAGGGAGGCAGAAAGAGAGGGAGACCGAAATTTGTCTGCTCAGTTTCGAACGCTTGTTAATTGCGAATAGTTGTCTTTGCAAGGTGCAATTATTTATCATTTGGTGAAATTTTTATTGGATTTGTAATGCTACAAGGTTTAGTTAGTCTATAAAAATAATATATCAATTAATTTCGATCATTAAATAAACTTTTCTAATGATGTGTCCAGTGTCTGTCCAGCGCAGTCCCGACCTTTTCCATTTTTTTATTCCATTAAAATAACAAACGTATGGAAAACATTGATAGGTATATTAAAATGTACATAAATTAATATTATTTTTTAATATGTTTAAAACATTTATATATTTTATTAAATCCAAATTTAAAATACTTATTTAAATTTAGTATAAGTTGTCTTAATTTGCTTGCAAAATTTTCACTGTTCAATTTGATTTTTGTTTAGACTATTTGCTTGCATTATATTTGTATGTACGATTGTATTTTGCTTTATATACATACATACATTCAAACATGGGAGCATCACTACCTCTGCTTAATATTCTAATACAAAATATATACCAATGTAAGAGTGCATTTTCCATACATACATACACACACGCTCATTGAGTTAGAGTTAGAGCGTGTCAATTGCGAAAAATGATGTCTTTGCAAGGTGCCAATTAGAGGTCAAAAAACAAAAGAGAAATAACAACTACAAAAATTTCAGTAGACTTTGAGGCTCAGCTTCGTTTTGCTCACAGAGAAATTTTTGTTAAATTCCATTGAGCATTACTACTCTGCGTAATGTTCTAATAAGACTTGCTGAATGCATACAAATGTAAGTAGTGCATTTCGCACCCATGCATTTACACATTCATTGATTTAGTGTTAGGGAGGCAGAAAGAGAGGGAGACCGAAATTTGTCCACTCAGTTTCGAACGCGTGTCAATTGTGAATAGTTGTGTCTTTGCACGGTGCCAATTAAAGATCAGAAAAATATTCATAATTGAACAATTATTTAACATTTAGTGAATTTTTAATTTGATTTGAAATGCATTAAGGTGTATTTAGTGTATACTAATAATATTTCAATTAATTTCGATCATTAAATAAACTTTTCTAATGATGTGTCCATAGCAGCCCCGACGGTCGCCATTTTTTTTTCTCATTGAAATACCAGATGTATGGAAAACATTGGTAGATGTATTGAAATGTACAGACATAAAAATATAATATTATAAATATATTTAAATCATCTACATATTGCATTCAATCCAATTTTTTAATACTTAAATTTAATTTCTGCCAAAATTTTTCATTGCGCAATTTCAATTTACGATTATGTTGACATTTTTTTCGTTCGTATATTTGTGCTTGTTCGTCAGTTTGATCTTCGGCAACGAAGTCTTGCATATGTATGTGTGCATATATGAGTTCAGTTTGGGGTTTTGTTACGTTTTGATGCTCAGTTTCGTTTTGCTCACTTCTCTGCGTAATATTCTAATAAGACTTGCACAATACATACAACTGTAAGAATGCATTTCACACACACACTTGTGTTGAGTTAGAGTTATGGAGGCAGAGCCAAAGAGACAGAAATTTGCCCACTCAGTTTCGATAACGTGTTAATTTCGAATAGTTGTGTCTTTGCAAGGTGCTAATTAAACATAAAAAATATTCATAATTGAACATTTATTTAACATTTAGTAAATTTTTCATTTGATTTGAAATGCATCAAGGTGTAGTTAGTGTATAATAATAATAATATTTCAATTAATTTCGATAAATAAATAAACTTTTCCAATGCTTTGTGCAACCTGTGTCGAGCGCAGCCCCGATCGTGTCTATTTTTCATCTCATTAAAATAGCAAACGTATGGAAAACATTGGTAGGTGTATTAAAATGTACATAAATTAATATTATTTTTTAATATATTTAAAACATTTATATATTTTATTAAATCCAAATTTTAAATGTCTTTTTAAGTTTAGTTTAATTTGTCTAATTTTCTTGCAAATTTTCCACTTACTTATGCTGGCATTTTTTCTTTCGTACATTAGTGTCGTGTCGGCTCGTCAGTTCGATCTTCGGCAACGAAGTCTTGCATATGTATGTGTGCATGTATCAGTTGAGTTTAGGGTTTTGTTATGTTTTGATGCTCTGTTTCGTTTTGCTCATCTCTGCGTAATATTATAATAAGACTTTCTTAATGCATACAAACGTAAGAGTGCATTTCCCATTCATATGTACATGCAAACACACTCGTGGAGTTAGACATAGGGAGACACAGAGAGAGAGAGACCGAAATTTGTCCACTCAGTTTCGAACTTGTGCCAATTGCATTGTGTCTTTGGATGGTGCCAATTAGAGATTAAGAAAATAAAAGAGAAACAACAACTACAAAAACATAAGTTCTGATTGTGAATTTTTGTTGCGTTTTGATGCTCAGTTTCGTTATGCTCACGGGAGAGTTTTACAAATTGTCTTTGCAAGGTGCCAAGAAGAGATAAGAAAAAAGGATTATTGAAATTAATAAAAAATTTAATATTTCTGTTATTTTAATGCGTGTGTACAGAATCTTTACAGATGTAATTAAATAATTTGTTTCTTGTTTGCAGGTTGTGCGCCGCGTTATTTTATTCTGCCGTTAATATTGGTAAGTTTCGTGTAAAATATTACTATATGGTACATCATTGAGATTAGATTATATTTTCATACATGTACGAATTCAATATTTGAACAAGTTGTCATGCATGTTGCATGTTACGTTTTTAAAGAGTATAAAAATTAATAAATGGCTTTAATTATTCACCAAAAATAAAAAACTAAACAAATATTAATGCTGAGTTTATTGCTAAATTTGTTTTTGATTTGTACTAATTCATTTTTCAATTTAATATTTCAAGGTTCACCTAAAATTGCATTGACACACGCGTCGTCGTGTCGGGTCGATTGGTCGGTTCTTCGGTCGTACGGTCGGTCGGTCTGTCGTTCGATTATTCTATGGCTGTATTGTTGGCGGTAAGTTTATTTATTAATTATTTTCAAATTATTTTTTATATATTTTTATTTAGTCTTAATATTTGTTGTCTAAATCTTAAGTAAAAAATTTTGGTGAATATATCGTAATACATTAAAATCATACTGTCATATTTAATTAAATTAATAATAATTATGGCATGCACCAACATGATCAAAAGTGTTTCACAGTGTAAATTACATATTGCTGCTGCTGCTGTCACTGTCACTTGCGGCTTTTGCAACTAAAGTATCCGTCCGAAATAGTATTAAAAGCCCCCAAGTCTGCCTTTTTCGCATATGTTCTGCTGGCCCGAAGCTGTCATCAGCTGGCAGTAGTAGTAGGCAACATATACACATACAACATACAAGTGACAATTTGATTTATCATAGCACTTTGTCGAGTAACCAAACTCTGCTGTTGGCTGCTGCTGCTACAACTCTGCATTAAAGGGTACTCACACACACACACACACACACACACACACACACACACACACACACACACACACACACACACACACACACACACACACATGAACATGACAGGAATACTTTTGCACAGTGCGTTGTGCCGCGCTCGTTAGGCAGTTGCTGGGTTGCCATACCAAAATCGTTCATGAAATTATGGATTGTGAGTGCAATGCGCCATATTTTAGGCCATTTATAAGTGCAAGCTCGTTCTTCACTGAGTCAATGATTCAGTGAGAGGAGGGAGGGGGTTGGGGTGGTGTTCAAATCACCAAGTGGGCAACAGCAACAGCAGCGACATCATTTTCGTTCTCATCGTGTTTTGAACTAATTGCACCGCATGCGATATGCGTTATGCTTTATGCGATGTGTGAGATATGAGATATGAGAAAACAGCACTTCTCTCTCTCTCTCTCACTCATTTAAGCCACATTAACATGCTAAATAGACACCATGGGAAATTGGGGGAAAATGTGCGACAAACGTTTTCTGTTTTTCCTCTCTTTTTTCTCACTCTCTCTTTCTGCTCTACATTTCATTCGAATTTGGCCTCGACTTAATTAAAGTGTGTTTACTCTTGAAAATTTGCTATTATTAATTGTCGTACGATTTTTGCATAAAATTTCTTAGTTCAAGTTTCAAGAATAATAATAATAATAAAATAATATAATATTTATTATTGATAATAATATGTATAAAAATAATTATACGAGTATATCATTTATTTATAATTTATAATAATTTATTTACTGTTGGAAAATTAGTTTATTTTTTCTTGATACTTTATATAGAAACTAGTTCATATAGAAACTAATCGCAAAATAAGGTATTTAAAATTTTCTTTTCATAGAAATTCTTTGGAATATTTTTCTATGTATATATTTTTGAATTTGTTGCTTATTGCCTTAACTCTTTTAAATGCATCGATTAGCAGTAGAATCCAAGCACATCCGGTCAAAGCAACCAACAGTCACAACTTTCAACTTGAACTTGTTTTGTGGGGGGCGTTACAGCAGAATTAAGACATATTCGCGTATATAAGACACAAGGCATCGAGATATATAAAAAAGCAACAATAACAACAAAATCAACAATTAAGTTGTAATAAATTTTAGCACTGCGTGGGTTTTATTTTTTTGATGAGACATAATATTATGTGTTGTACAAGTTAAATGTATGTATATGTATATGGTAGTATAAGCCAGTATATATGTAAAGCCATACGCACCCCCCATGTATGTATGTATATGATATGGTATGTGACTTGTGGCTTTTGGTGGACGACAACATATCAGCTTCAATTAAAATGCTATAAAAAAAATTGTTTCAAGCTGCGACCGATGAAAACACGTGACAAAGTATAAAAGACCATTGTTATTTTTTTTTTTTTTTCTTTTTTTTATTGATTTCGGTTTTTGGGTTCGCTTGCTATATGCTCTTTTGGGGCTCATCAGTCCCTGGTGAAATCGACATACTATATACTATATATATACCCCGCTGTTGCAGTTATCAACGGACATCAAAACAATTGCCACCAAAGAAGTGGTGGGAGAGAAGATGCTTGTCGTTAAAGTTAGTCATTGGATATATGGAGTAGGTGGGGGGAATTGGAGTATTGGATGAGACGCGCGTCGTTAGTTCTTCTCTCGTTTGTTGTTGTTGTTGTTGGTATCTGACAAGTTGGCGGAATAAGCAAACTGAGTAAAACTCTTTAAAGTTCAATTGCAAGAACAACATTTAGCTGTGCGCAGCTTAAGTTTCGGCGTTTCGATTTCCTTGGAAAACCGCTAGAGACACATGGACGACGGGCAGGGATGATGATCAGCCAGTCGCGCCAACTAACCAAACCAACCAAACACTGCTTAGCATTTGCCTGTGCCGTCGACCGGCCGGCCGCCTGGCCAAGTGTTTTGTCTGTCCGAAGTCGGTTTGTTGGCCGGTCGGTCGACTTGGCTGAATCGGAGACACAGATTGGTATTTATATGCAAGTTCATGGCATGGTCGAAGCGCGCACACACATCATCATCGATTATAATCGAAATGGGATTGTAAATCAAATCGCATTCAATGGCACTGACTTTAAAATGGGCTTCATTATCGCCGGCATGTTGTTGTTGTTGTTGTTGTTGCTATGTGTTGCGGTGTTGCTCTGTTGCAGTTGCTCCAGTCGAGCAGCAGGAGCAGTAACAGCAGCAAAAGCAGCAGCGGCGGCAATCGACAATGGTAACTGCTGGTGATGCCGCCGCTGCCTTCGCTGCTGCTGCTGCCGCCATCGTTGTCGTTGTCGTTGCCGTTTTGCCGTCGTCGAAGTGACATTCAATGCCATAATTTATGAGTTTATCTTTTTCGCGCCGCCAAATCGTACGCTAAATGCTGTCTGGCCAGACCAGACTCCAGAACAGAACAGGACAGGCCCACAGACATGAGACAGACACACACACACACACACACACACACATATAGACACATTCATAGCTATAGATGCAGAGCATATGCCCGATATATGCAGCATTCATTCTTTTAGATGTTGCCTTCAGTTTTTCGCATATGCAAACAAAACAACGGCAAAACCAAACTAAACGTGCGCATATTTTATACCGATGCGAATCCCAATTTCTATTGGTATTGCAAATGGAAAATGGAAAATGGTATTGCAACAGCCAACAGCAACCAGCTATTGCTATTCGATTTCTAGCGCTTCTCTGCTGCTGCTGCTGCTGTTGCTGTTGTTCGCTCTGTGTCGCCGCTCGATCGTTTAATGTCGGGCAATTAAAATTGGAGTTTGTCTAGTGTTTGCTATGTGTTGCTTTTTATGAGTTATGGCATTGCGCTGACAGTATTGCCCATTGCCGATAGCTAGCTTTGTATACATATAGTCTGAACAGAGGGGGCGGAGTGCAATGGGCGAACAGTATCAGTCGAGCGGGGCGGGTAAAGTGGATTAGCCACAGCTGGAGTCAATTGTTGTCAATGCAATTGGCAAGCAAGAAGAAGAATTGTGTGAATAAATTTTAATGTCTATAAAAAAGAATTTTGGAATTTTCTTTAAAGTGCATTGGTCAAGTGTTGTATTATATATAGAATATTGCTTCTCCTCTATATATTCTAATATTTTGTTATTATTATTATAAATTATCTAATATATTTCTATTTTGATTTTATTTATATTTTAATTATATTTTTTATTTTTATTTTTATTTTTATTTTATTTATTAATTTTTTTATTTTTTATTTTTATTTCGTTTTATTTTTTTTTTCTAATTTATTTTTTATTTCTATTTTAAATTTATTTTATTTTTATTATTTATTACTATATTTTTTTTATTTTTATATCATTTAATTATTATAAGTTTCGCATTTATTTGGCAGCTGGAAGTGAAGAATTCCATTAATAAATAATCTTCAACTTCTCAGCACTTTGAGCTACGTTATTTAATCATCAAAATTCCACAAATTGTTAAGCAATCTGCAAAAAACGTAACATTGTTTCCTATGAATCGTTCTTAAATCACAAAACTTAATTCAATTATGCAACACTTTAGTTTATACTTAACGTTGTTGCATTCAAAGAGTTGTTTGTATCTCTCTGTGTGTTGTTGTTATTGTTGTTGATCTGTATTTTAATGCTAGAAACATTCTTGACGCGCGGCTCATCCAACAAAACTTTGCCGACCAGTTTCTCATTTTCTTTGTATTATTATTATTGTTGTTGTTGTTGTATCATCAAGTTCAGCTAAAGCTACAGCCACAGCCACAGCTTTAACTTCAACTGCAACTTTAGATTTAGTTTCTTTTCAATTTCAACGCACTTGGCCATGTAATCAGCAGCGCCTAATTCTAAACCGTTTTTCATGGCCGAAACTGCGAACCGGTTGGCCAACTTTAACTAATACATCATTATGCTGGCATGTTGCTTAAAGTTGTTGTTGTTGTTACTGCTGCTGCAACAGTTGCTGCTGTTGTTGTTGCTGTTGCTGTGTGTGCTCGTAATAATCAATTACGCGTCAGGCACGATCTTGACGCGATCCTCGCATGCCATGCCACTCTCTGTCAGATTCGCATCTAGCTTCTTAGCTATACTACTAGTTTAGTATATATACTATCATAGATATAATATATAACTATGTACAGTGCCGCTACATACATACTATACTATACTATAGATATTTTGTTGCGGTTCCAGAACTCATGCGCCAATAATAAATTACAAAACAAAACTTAAAGAACAGGTTCAATTACATTTAACAAGAGCTGCAAACAGCTGATTTGTAGTTGCAACACGATAAAACAAAGAGAGAGAGAGAGAGAGAGGAGGGAGGGGAAGAAGAAGAGAGGAGAGGAAAAAAGTATACAGCACCACCACCATGACGACGAGAGACAAAATAGAGAAGATGTAGATGCCATGGTGGCAGCAGATATATGAAGAGAAGGCGAAGGGAAGAGAGGAAGCATTGAAATGGAGCCCAATGGCAAATTAAATAGATTTACGCTGGTAAAGTGTTGCTGATTGGGATAATCAACGCGTTTGCCGAGTTGTTGTTATTGTTGTTGTTGTTGCATTTGCTGCTGATGTTGTCGTTGTTGTTGCTGTTGTCAGTCAAGGCATTATTACCGCCACTTTGTTGTAGCTGTTTTAGTTGCTGCTGCTGTTACTGTTGTTGCTGCTTTTGCTGCTGCTGTTGTTGTTGTTACTGTTGTTATTGCTGTTGTTGCTGCTATTGCTGTTGCTATTTTGTAACTAGCTTATACTGCGGCTGGTTGGTGGAGCCTGTTGAGTTGCCGCTGTCATTAATCCCGAATTCGAAAATTTGCATGGCCGTTGACGTCCGGCAATATAGTAAAAGCAATAACAATAACAACAACAACAACAATAACAGCAAGTTGACACACTTACTCTTAGCTCAGCTTTGGAATTTGCTATTGTTATTGTTGTTGTTGTTGCTGCTGCTGCTGCTGCTTCTGTTGTATTTCCGGTGTTGTTGAGCTCTATACGCGTCCGGTTTTAATAAAATTTTGTGATGCTGCTGCTGCTGCTCAAGTGTTGCTCAGCACCAGAACAGCAACATGTTGCAGTTCACGTTAAACTTCCTACGCGTTGTTACCTCGCCGCCGCATGTTCTCTTTGCTCTGTTATTTGTTGTTGTTGTTGTTGTTGCTGCTGTTGTAGTTGTAGTTGTAGTAGTAGCTGGTTTGCCATGTTAGCATGTTGATATCACCCGCAGCGTAAATCTTCTGGATTAATCCAATTTAACACTTTATGCTGCACTGCGCTTTGACCATGTTGCAAGTGGCAGCAGCAAAAGCAGCAGCAAAAGCAGCAGCAACAGCACCACCAGCTAGCCAGTAATATGACCGTAATGCTTGCCCACTGCAGATACACTGAAAATAAATAAAAGAGCGAAAATTTATTTTTTATATTTTTATATATTTACATATATTTTTTTTTATTTTTATATATTTTGTGTTTTTATATTATTTTTATATATTTTTTATTTTTAAATATTTTTTGTTTTTATATCATTTTTATTTTTTAATATATTTTTTAATATTTTTAAATATTTTTTAGTTTTATATTTTATTGTCTATTTCATAAGATTAACTCTCCAAAATAACGAGAGTTTTTTTAATCCATTAATTTCATAAACAATTTCTTGTCTTTCAATTTCTCTTTTCTTGTCTGGCTCACATTTATTTTCCTGCATCAGTTTGAAGTTTTGGCTAAAATTCAATACAGTATATTGCGTATACGACGCATATTACTTCTATTCCCAAAACACTCATCAGATACTGTGATATTCATTTTCACCATTTTCCTCAATGTCGTCTTTATTTCATTTTTCTTTTTATTTTTGGCCCCCTAGCAAATTTTGTTCAGTGCATTTGGGAAGCGACCTTTTCAATCCCAGTCACTCCATCTCGCTCTCTTTCTCTCTGTGTGTTAGTTTGGCTACCTTTGCCCAGCACTGCAAATCCCTGGCAAGTAGACCAGCTCAACTCTCTTTATCGTCCCTTTGCCCCTCCAATTCTCTCTTCACTACCAGCACTTACGGCAGCCAGCACACACACAGCTTTCGCCAGCATTTAACATTCAGCCAACAGTTTTTCCTTCTAGCGCGTTTTCATTTTATTTTTTTATTTTTGTTTTTTCTTCTTTTGTTTGAAGGGCGCACAAAATTTAATACGCTTGTGGTCACATGTGTTGCGCGCTTTTTTTTTACATATTTTTGTAAAATAGCAAAGACAGCAACAGCAAAGACTCTGTCATTTTGCTTCCACCCACCACCACCAGCAGTCACTACTGCCACCTCTTATTTTTTTTCCATTGCACTCACTTTCTCGCTCTCTTTCTTTCAGTGTTTATTGCGCTTTTCTCCTATGTAGTTGAGTTCCGGCAAAAGCGCGCGAATTTAATTAAAATATGCAAATCGCTTTGTGGCATTTTGATTAAGTGTTGAGTTCGCTGTGCTGCAGAGTCAGTTTGCAAGTTCATGATGTTTTTTTTTTTCTTTCTTTCTCTCTAGGTTAAACCAAAACTTCACTGGCTTAACAATGTTTTCTTGTTCTTTTTTTTCTCTCTCAATACTCTTAAAAACTGAATGCATTTTATACTACATTACGATCAATGCTTGCTTTTAGATTTATGTCAAATAAATGTTGCGTAAAATATAGAAGCTTATGCTGCTTAATTTATTTATAAAAATGTATTTGCAATTTCTTTTTAGTCTATCAGTGTGTTTATTTTTATAGAGTATCTGTTAGCTTATGCTTTCGACGGATATAAGTTTACTATTTCCCTTTATTTTCAATTGTTGTCGTTTTTTTTTTTATTTTTTTTTTTTTTTGGCAAACTTGAAGTTTTTGGCGATAAAAGCAAGCGATAAAAACGTTAACCAGTTGAATTTTTTTTTTCCGTTTTTGTTCTACTTATTGAGCGTGGTGGAGATTCACAGAGTCTACTGGCAACAGGCTTCGGCTTCAACTTACAGACAGAAAAACAATGTGGAAAGTGAGATAGCATACAATAAGCACACTGCGAATAAGAGAAACAAATACAAAACATACGAAAACAAAACAACAAGAAAATAAAATGAAAAAAAAAAAAATTAAGAAAAAACTCTCATTCATACACTTCACAAGGTGTGATTTTTATTCGACTCGAAACGCCGTGCAAATTAAATTTATTGCACATTTTATTTCCTTTGATGTTCGTTTGTTAACAAAATTGTTGGGGGATTAACGTAACGGGCGCGGATTAGCCATGGCATTAACCAACAGCTAACAGCCAAACAGCCAACAGGCAACAAGGCAACTTGGCAACATCGTGATATGGCGTAACTCTTGCACTTCATCACTTTATCCGGACTTCTTCTTCTTCTCATACCTGTATACTACTAGTTCTTCTTCTTCATCATCATCTCTATATTCGTAGTAGTCCAAGTTGCAATCGGATTGCAGTTGCACTTCATTTTTTGTTTTGTTTTGTCTCTTGTGGCACTGCTGCTTCAATGTTTCATTTGCATTTTTATGGCAAATGTGTCTGAGGCGAAGTGCAACAAAGTCTCGCAAATGCGATTAAGTCATTCGCTTGTCTTCCCTTTTTTTTCTTCTATTTCTCTTTTTGTACTCTTCTTTGTTTTGTGTCTCTTGCATATTTCTGCGCCGCTGTGTGTGTGCAAGCTCGTTGGGATCTTTGTACACTTTTTAATTTGGTCTAATTAAGCTCAGAATGTGCTGGCGTAAAAAAAAGAAGAAAAAAACTAGAAATTATTCAGAACATCGCGTATTAAATTAAACAACTGAGAGAAAAGAGATAAATTTAACGACGTGTCGTAGACGAAGAAATGACACAGAGTCTGACAATATATTAATTTAATAGTTGAATTTGAAGTTCTGTAAGCTTAGCTTTTAATTATAGATTCATACTATATTTATTATATACTACATTTAGTTCACATTTGTAGAGTATTTAAAGTCATCGTATATGTTTTCAATTTATATATTAATTAATTTCTTTTTTATTTTTCAGATATTTTTTGGGCAATAAAAGTGAGTGAAAAAGTGCAAAGTGAGTGAAAAAGTGCAAAGTGAGTGAAAAAGTGCAAAGTGAGTGTAAAATGCAAAGTGTGTGAAGTGTTTGAAAAGTGAGTGCAAAGTGAGTGAAAAAAGAAGTGAAAACGTGATTGAAAAAGTGAGTGAAAAGTTAGTGAAGAGTAAGTGAAAAAAGAAGTGAAAAAGTGTGTGAAAAGTGAGTGAAAAAGTGCAAAGTGTGTGAAGTGTTTGAAAAGTGAGTGCAAAATGAGTGAAAAGTGAGTGCAAAGTGAGTGAAAAAAGAAGTGAAAACGTGATTGAAAAAGTGAGTGAAAAGTTAGTGAAGAGTAAGTGAAAAAGGAAGTGAAAAAGTGTGTGTACAAGTGAGTGAAAAGTAAATGAAAAAGGAGTCGAAAAAGGAGGCGAAAAAGAAGTGAAAAAGTGTGTGAAAAAGTGAGTGAAAAAGGAGGCGAAAAAGAAGTGAAAAAGTGTGTGGAAAAGTGAGTGAAAAGTAAGTGAAAAAGGAGGCGAAAAAGAAGTGAAAAAGTGTGTGGAAAAGTGAGTGCATTTAAATATAAGAATCAGGAACATTTTGATTTAATTTATACCAAAGTATACGATAATGTGAAATTAGGGATATTAAAGTGTAAGTGAAAATGAAAGAAATGAGTTAGTGATAAAAAAAAAAACAACTTGGCGCGATGAAACAATCAAAGGAGTTGTGTGTATTTCTGGTGGTATTTCTGGAGAGAGAGCAGAAGGACGTGCAGAGGTCCCCTGAGAAATATAAGCAATAATCGAAGGAAAATACATATGCAGATCAAGAGATATTGGAGTGGCTCTGACATTTAAAATGTAAGTAATTTTAAACCTTTAAAATCTAAATTTTGACCAAATAAATATTGATTTTACTGATTTTCAGAGCTAGATAAAATCACATTAAAAAAAAAATTGAATTCAACTAATTCAAAATTTGTATTTTTATTTTTAGATATTTCTGGCGATAAAAATTATGCTATTTCAGAAACATACCCAATAATCAAAAGAAAATGTATATGCAGTGAGTTTTCTACAAAAAAATTTAAATTCCTATATAAAGAAAAAATATATTATTTATCATTAAATATCTAAATTAATTTTATGTACTCTTTATTCTCTTCCGTTCAGACGTCTATGAGCCAGAAAAATTGGTAATAAAGTGCTTGATCAACAATAATCGAAGAAACGATTAAGAAATATTAATTTCCCTATGGTAATTAGTGAGTAGTTTTATTAATTAGAAATCGAAATGTTGCCTAGATAGTAGACTTGTCTGACTTTTTATTTTAAAAATTCGATGAAATCATATAATATATATAATTAATATAATTAAATTTGTTTATTCTTTAATTTATAGAAGTAATAATTTAATTGATAGATAAAAATAAGAAGGTACGTGTTCAGGCCCTCTGTAAAACAAGCAATAATCGAAGGAGATCTGCAGATTTCGGGATATTGCACTGCATGTGAAATAAAATTAAAAGAAAAAGATCAGGAGATCCGAAAAATATGGAGGATAACGTGTGCATATACATATAACAATTGAAGGAAAATGTATATGAAGATCAAGAGATCGGATAAAAAAAGAGAAAAACGTGCGCGGAGATAGGAGATCTGCATGTGAAATTAAATTCAAGTATTTCTTAATGTTCTATTACTAAATATTATTACATATTTTACCTAATCTAATTAATATTTTGTATTCAACATTTAATTTCAAATATTTCTGGATTCAAATGATAAAGTACGAGATAAACTGCATGTTAAAAGAAGCTGAGAGAGATAAGAAAAATATGTAGGAAATCGTGCGGATACATAACAATCGGAGGAAAAATTTATATGGAGATCAAGATGTACGAAAAATATAGAGGAAATCGAATGAAAATATATATTCAAATCCAGAGAAAATATAAAGTATTTCGTAAAGTTCTTTTTTTTTGTTAAATGTTCTTAAATATTGAACTTAATCTAATTAATATTATGTATTCTACATTTAGTTTCAAATCTCTCTGGATTTCTATGATAAAGTACGAGATAGACTGCATGTGAAAAGAAGCTGAGCAACATAAGCTAGGAGATACGCAAAATATGAAGGAAATCGTGGATACATCAAAATCGGAGGAAAAATTTATATGGAGATCAGGATGTACGAAAAATATAGAGGAAATCAAATGAAAATATATATTCAAATCCAGAGAAAATATAAAGTATTTCGTAAAGTTCTTTTTTTTGTTAAATGTTCTTAAATATTGAACTTAATCTAATTAATGTTATGTATTCTACATTTAGTTTAAAATCTCTCTGGATTTCAACTGCATGTTAAAAGAAGCTGAGCAACATAAGCTAGGAGATACGAAAAATATGTATGAAATCGTTCGGATACATAACAATCGGAAAAATTTATATAGAGATCAGGATGTACGAAAAATTTAGAGGATATCGAAAGAATATATACATTCAGATCCGGAGAAAATATAAAGTATTTCGTAAAGTTCTATTTTTTTAAATGATCTTAAATATTGAACTAAATCTAATTAATGTTATGTATTTTACATTTAGATACAAAAATCTCTTAAGAATTTCAATGCATGTGATATATAATTAAAGGATAATGTGTATGCAGATCTGGAGCGTGAGGAATTCATGCGCGCATATATTGAAGCATTGAAGTAGATATGAAGTGATATGGTGAGTACAATTTCTGATTATTATATATTATTATTATAAAATATATAAAAAATTATATATTGGAAATGCACTCAGCATTATTTATCGATATCAAATCCTAAACTATCTTCATAAAACTTAATTCTGTACATTAAGATTTTCTATTAATAATTTGTCAGAGATTGAGATATTTGATAGATATATGCATTATATAGATATTTATATATGTAGCGCTGACTATAAGATATGTGCAACAAATGTGCATGTAATATGCAGTTTGAGGATATCATTGTACAAGCTTGTGAAGGCTAAGCATGTTATTTTGTTGTTGTTGTTGCCTCGTGGCACATCTTTCATTTTATATTCTGCTTAACAGCTCAAAACAATCTTATGCTATACAATCTGCTCTGCTCTATGTGCTGTATATGTGTGCGTGCTACTTGGCAACATTTTCACATACTTGAAAGAGTCCATCTTGCTGTAGTCGTCATCATATCATACTTTGGCTCAGTGCTGCCTTTTTAGCCAAACATATTCAGTGCTGAGCCATTGCAATCCACTTCATCATACTCAAGACGCCAACACAAACACCTGTGATACTTGCTTGTACTAACTTGGCCAACGTGTGCTTTGCTATCTTACCGTGCGACAATGTGTGAGCCAAATTCAAGACGAGGGCAAATGTGTGTTTGTGTGTGTGTAAAGCGCAGTGCAGCTGTTGCTTGCCTTAAAAAGCACAAACAGAAGGAAGAATGAATATAAGAGACAGAGTGAGAGAGAGAGAAAGTAAGAATCAGAATGAGATGAGAAAGTAACCAAATGGCTGCAAATTTTCTTTTTAGAGCGCACGGGTAATGTTTGAATTTTCATTTTGTTTTCTCTGTTTTTTATATTTGCTTACGGTAAATGCTACCAGGATATTTTGCATTGGTAATTTGGCGTCATTCTCAGATAGTTTGCCGCCACTACGTGTTCTTTCTTGCTCCAATTCTAACTGTACTTCACTGCACCTGTCCCTGCATTTGTGTTGCCTAAAGAAAAAAAAAAAAAGGGTGGCAGTAGAAGCAGAGAAGTTGTAGAAGGAGAGGGGGTAGGGGTATAGTTGACCCAGTTTGTATGTTGCGACGAGTCGATATTGAGCAACAAAGCTGCGGTACAAACAAACAACACAACACACATACAAACACACAAAACTTGTAATACAAACAGCAGAAATATCCTTGCTAACTTAAGCCAGTGCCTGTCCACAACACGTTTACACAGGACACACAAGACACATGCACAACACACAGACATACTCATATACACATACACATAAACAGAGGACACGATGTGCCGACAGCCAAGCGTGTTCCCGCATATCCTTGAGAGACATCAAACTCGACTCGAACTCGACTTAGCATCGACATTGCCGTAAAGCTAGCCTTCAAGCTACTGTCAGCTGCCATCGGTTGACTGCATTTCTACCACCTACTACTACTACTACTACTAGTGCAACTACTGTGCAGCTACTGCTACTCCTCGGGCTGCTGCTACTACTAGCTGCTACTGCTGCTGCTGTTGCTGACTATCTTCCTATCACTCTGTCTATGTCTCATTTCATTTTCCTCTCTCTCTCTCACTCTCTCTCTCTCTCTGTCTTATATCTCATCTCTATTTCCTCTCTACTCTCTCTCTCTGTCTCTCTCTCTCTTACACATCAATTTCATGTTGATTCTCAGACAAATGCGTTGAATGCGTTGGTTGCTAAAGCTTCTAATCAATTTTTGAAATGGTAAATTTTGCGCAATAAAACTTTTCTATTTTTCACTTTTTTTTTTTTGGTTTTGGGTTTTTTCTTGAAATTGTTGCTTTGTTTTTGTCGGCTTTATTGCGGTTATTTCTTATACCATAGATAAAATGCATTTAATTTGTAGCGGGTATAATATGCATTAAAAAAAATAATTTTATATTATTAATATAATAAAAATATTAAAAAAAAAACACAAAATATTTAAATAAAAAAAAAATTTAATTATAAATGAAAATATAATTAATCTAAATAAATAATAGATAATGGAAATATATACCCCTTATAACGCTATATAAATTTCAAGAGTGTTATTTGAGTTAAGCTGTCTTACTGCAAGCACTTTTATTTGCTTTTGCTTCTGCCATTTTTGTTTCTCTTTTTTTTTTTGATTCATCTTTTTGAGAGTCTATTTTAAAATTCCTGCACTTATCGACTTCTGCTGGCCTAGCCAAAATTGCCGTCTTTTTTTTTTTTTTTTTAACTTGTCAGTTGTCATGTACAAAAACGTTTAACATTTTGCCTACTTTTATTTACCTGCCCGCTTCAGTGCATTTCAGTTCAGTTCAGTTTGGCTCAGTTCTGCTTTTATTTTTTTGTTACACTCACCTAGCCATGGGGTATAAGTTGCCTCTTGTTGTGTGTGTCTGTGTGTGTGTTGCCTCAGTTGTGGATGCTGCTGCACAAAACACACTTTGTAAAATCGAAAATCCTTTTAATTGAACGCAACTCAGTTTCAGTGCAACTTACTTTCATTTTATAGACTCGCCTTGTCTGTATGTTGCTGTTGCTGTTGCCGTTGCCGTTGCTGTTGCTGTTGCTATTGTGGGCCGATTGTGCTGAACGAACGATGCGAACGCATGTTTAAATATTTGTAAACATTTTTGCTTCAATTTAAATTCCCTGTTACACGACTATTTCATTTCGAAATGCAAATGTAAATTGTAAATGTTCAATGGTAATGGGAATGAGATAGGTAATAGAGAATAGAGAATGGAGAATTTGAGAATGAGTAACTCAAATTGGGTGACGTAAGTGATGTAATGTGATGTAGTGGTGCACCACCTCAAAACTCTTGTCAATTGCCTCTGTTTAGACAAATTTGCCTATTCTCCCCGTCTCTATCTGTCTAAGGGTTTTGTTATACATTTTAAGTGTCACAAACTAAAATTTAAGCTGTGGGCGGCGCTCCTCAGCATTCCCAGTAGATTTAATAGACTGATAAAAGAACATTTCATTTGTCTGTAGTTGTGTAATTAAGTCCCCAAGATTAAGTTTGAATATTCATAAGGGTATTTCAACATCATCATCATCATTATCATCATGATCATCATCGTCATCATTGATAGTTTTGTTCTTTACTTTAGCTTCATTTTTCTGTACATTTCGTGTGTAAATAGTTTTCTTTACAAATTTATTCAAAAATTCTCACACATTTTTATATATTTATTTTTTTGATTATTTATCATTTAAATAAATTCAATTAAAATCGACAAGAAAAATATCTTAAATTCCAAAAAATAATTTCTCAATAAATTCCAATAGATTTTTTTTTTCTTTTTTTTTTTGTAGATTTTATTTAATTTTCTATTTTATTTTCCTATTGTTGGCTTCTTGAAATTGAAAAATACTTTTTGCAAATATTATAAATTACCTACATCAACAATTTATATAATGAATTATTCAGTGTTGTGGCCTGGCTGACTAAATGAATGTTGATTGCATGTGGTGGCTGCATTTTCAAATGCTCCAAAAAAAAATCAGCAAAAACCAAACCGTAGCTGTCCAAAAACTCTAAACTCAAATGTTGTGGGCAAGGTCGGGTTAAAAATCAATTTAAACAATTTTTTTTTTACTGATGAAAACACAAACGCAAAAACCACAATACAATGAATGCAGCACAGCACAGCACATATGTTGCAAGTATTTTTGTTGAAAGTAATAAAAAAAAAAAACAAATTTCTGATTTAATTTTCTAACAATGATAAGAGACTGACTGTGACTGACTGACTGACCCAGTTTTTAGATATACTACAAGTAGAAACCGCCGTAACCATAGCCGTAGCCGTAGTAGCAGCAGTAAAAGGCGCAGCAGGCGGCCAAAAATCAATTAAACCATAAAGTAAATAGGCCTAGGCAATATACACACACACATACACACACATACATGTATATACATGTATATTGGCTAGATTTGGCAGATAAAACCACAAAAATGTAATTAATTAAGGTAAATTTTATCTGAAAATCACATCTAGATTTATGAACTTGAGTGTGTAAACATTAGAGATGCACAAGACAGACAGACAGACATTTCGTTAATTGCAACAAAATGTTGTCAGGTAGCAAAAGAAAACTAACATTGCTGCAAGATAGTTTAGTACTAGTAATTGCGCAACTGTTGCACAACTGTTTAATACAATTTAAATACTCTTTGCGAGGAAAGAAAGTTCTTGAGCAATATATTTTTTACTTTTATATTAATAAATTTAAAAATATTTTAAAATTTATTTCTAATTTTGTTTTTGCATATTTTCCATTTTGAAATTATTGTGGAATATAGTAAGAAAAAAAAGAGTATTATAACTTCGTTGTATATCATTTAGTTGTCAACTTTTATAACTCTCTTGAGTTAAAATCAATTTGTGCTGTTACATAAACATGCATCAATGTTTGCCGTCACTGTTGCTGTTGCAGTTACTGTTGTTGCTGTTGCAGCATAGTCTCGCTGTCAGTGACAGCCATGGAATTCTCTTTAGGTTTTATTCTATGTTCAATTTTGTTCAGTGTTCAATGCTCATTTCTTTTGGTAAGATAAGAACGCTGTAGATTTTTAGCTTAGATTTTTCAAACAAGCAAAGTAAAGTAAAGCTACAAGCGCCAATTAGAGCGAGAGCGAGAGCAAGACACAAAAATATTTCAATCATTTTCATTTGCTATCCCATTGTAACCATTGTACATCCTGTAGCCTGTAGCCTGTATACGGGGCACGTAGCAGCATTCAATACTCTGTTTTGTCACCCTTCTTCTTCTTCTTTTTGGTTCTTGTTTCTCTGATTACAGTTAGCGACATTGAGAATTCAACTTCTTGAGAGTCTCCTTTTGGCATAGACTTAAACTTAAACTTTAACTTCAAGTTGGACGCCAAGTTCTTGGAGTTCTTAGACAACAGACGACGATTTCTTCTTATTTGTTGTTGTTGTTGTTGCAGTACAAGATCATAGATAATAATATTAAATTGGTTAAATGCCGTCTTGGATTACCTAAAACATGTTGTGTCGTCCGTCCGTCCGTATGTCTTCTCTGATTCTCTCTCTCTATTCTCTTTAATATTTAACGACCACCCTGAGTGAGCAGCATTTTTCTTGATTTTTTTTTTTTTTTTTTTTTTTGCTGTTGCTGTTGTTCTTCTTATTTTTCTTTAACTGACGTTGTTTTTTTTTCCAAATGTTGTTGATGTTGTTGGTTTGTGGAAATCTTATCTAACATATTGATATTATATTTTGATTCTTAGGTAATTAATACGAACAACAACGAAATAAATAAATAAGCAGAAGAAGATCGATGCTCTATGCCTGACTGTGCCTGTGCCTGAACGTTTACAATTTCCATCGATTAAATAATTGATTTCGTTGGTTTGTTTTGACATTATTGAATTACCTGGCGACATTTGATTAATTTGCATACGACAACAAATTCGTGATCTAAATTATTTCGTTCTCTCATTCGATTCGATTTGATTTCCTCTTCTTTTTTTTTTTAGCCTTTTATGGACAATTGTTAAATGTTGTTTACGTTGTGTTCCAGCTAGTAGTAGTAGTTTCTTCTATTTTGATTTTTTTTTTGCTTTTTGTTCTAATGTACAACTTGGCTTTGTGCCGCGCCGAGCCGTGATTGTAGTAAAAGGGCTTTAATGAGCGACTATAATTCAATGCCAGGCCAAATTTGAATACCACAGACGCGACGCGACCCAACGCGACGCCGCCGTTGCGCTTTCTGTCTGCTAGAAACAAAAAAATGTGAAAATTTGTTGTTTTGCAAAACTCAAGTATAAGAAAAAATTTCACCAGGAAAAACTGTAAAACAATGGAAAAAAAATTTCAGATTTTTTTCTTGTTTTTTGTTTTTTTTTTTTTCCAAAAAGATCATGAACTCTCTAAGCCTTTTTGTCTGCTGATAATTTTGGTAGCACAAATCAATAAAACCAATAATAGGAATATTTTAATGTGAGCAAAGAGAAAATATTGTTGCAATACTTGTAACACAAAACGTTTTTCTTTACTTTTATTTTTTTTTTATTTTTTGTTGTTGGTAGCTTCAATGCTTGTAGTTCATATTGTAACGGTTTTTAAAGGTTTGTTTCGCGATTTTGTTTTTTTTTTTTATTTTTTTTATGCCTTACATTGTTGAATTAAGCGATGGTGATAGTACGCGGGGTGAGCGCAGTGATGATTTGCAAGGGGGGGGGGGGCGGGAAGGGTTGTTCACCGTTGTTGTTGTGGGCGTTATGGAGTGTAATGCAAAAAATGCACTGCAAGAAAAATAAGAGAAATTATTACAATTGTTTGGCAGTGTCTTCTTACACTACGTTTTTTGATAAGATTTGAAATTTTCGATTTTTCTTTTCTTTGTTGTTGTTATTTTTAATGTTGTAATTGGCAGCTTGAAATTTAATTACTCAATTTTATGCCACATTTCATAGATATTTCTTAACGTGTATTGCTCAATTCAACTTTAACTTCAAAGGTAGCTCTATGGTAAATATCACAACAACAACAACAATAACAAAAACATTTGCAACAACATAACGTGCACAATTCTATAGATATTTTGTTTTGCTGTTGCAGTTGTTGTTGCTGTTGCTGTTTGTAGTTAGCTGTGTTACCTTTTGTGCTTTGTTTCAACTGCTGCACAGTCAGCGCGCTAGCAGTAAGTCTGGCAGTCAGACAGTCAGCCAGGCCAATACCTAATTTCATGTCATTAGTTTGTGTGATAACTGTTACCATTGAAAACGAGCCAAACGTAGCAGCAGCAGCTTTAGTTGTTGTCGTTGTCGTCGTCTTCAGCAGTTGCTGCTGCATGACTGCATGGCTGCCTGGCCTGCCTGCCACTGGGAAGCTAGGAGAAGCAGCTTGCAATCGAGCCACCTCCACCAGAAAGAGCAATAGAAATATAGATAGAGGGAGACAGAGATGAGAGTAAGAGAGAGAAAAGCTATTGAAATCATTTAAACCATTTAGACCATTTAAGCTATTTACAATTTGCCATCATCACGACATTTTCGGCTGCCGCTGGCGGCGTTGACTTTAACGGCGCTGCCAGCGGGCCAAAATGCATAATACACAAAAGCTGGCTGCCTGCTTGCCAGTTTGCCAGCTTGACTCTGCAACTTGGCCAAAATCAGAGCAATTCAATTGAAAACATTTGTAAAATGTCTCGCTGTGTGTCGCTGTTGTGACTCTTTGACTGTCTGTGTCCCCTATATGAGGCACGACAATGACAACTACAACTACAACTACACAAGAGTTTGCAAGTCACAAGAGCAGAGCAGATAGATTAAGAGAGAGGGAGAGGTATAGAGAGAGAGAGAGAGCAAAAGAAATTGAGAGACAGAGAAAGAGTGAGTGAGAGAGAGATGGGGACAAGTCATATGTCAAAAGGTCAATGCTGATATTTTTGTTGTGATTTTCAGTTGCTGCTGTCATTGCTGCTGCTGAGGCTGCTGCCACAATTTGTTGGGCGAAAACGTTTGAAATTGCTTAAATGTCAAAGACTATCTGTCTCGCTTTGTCTCTCTCTCTCACACTCTTTGTGTGTAACTGTTTTCTCTGATCTGTGACATTTCTTTCAGGCAACTCCCAACTAATTGAGTCACATTTGCATTTTGTCATATTAATTAAATTAATGACGGCCACCAACTAACTAACTAACTCACATACACAGAGACACACACAGACATACACATACATGCACTAACATTCGTGTAAAAGTCATGAGATTGCCATGAATCATGCAAACTTTTCATTTAAGTTTCCAAGTTTTATTTTTTTTTTTTTTTTGTTAATTTTGATTGCATTTTGATGCATTCAACAGGCGGTCGTCATCGTCGTCGTTGGGGCAATTTGCATGCGGATCTGATGCCAGTATCGACAAAGAGTCAGCTCTCAGCGCCTGCAGTTAGCTGCACGCTTTTAGCTTTCGGCATTGATTGAAAGATCGATTGCTTAGACAACGAAAACCAAAATGAATTTCTTCCATTTGCAAGTTGCAAGTTGTGCCAGTTGTATTGCTGCAAGTCGATATCAGAGTCACATTGCAGCAGCATCATTGTGTCTTGCCAGCCTGCCAGCTAGTTGCCCAAAAGAAGTCAGTCAGCAGCAGCAGCAGCGTACGTCGTAGCGTAGCTTGTCAAGATTCTCAATATGCAAATGCGAGCAGTTGCTCCTCCTCCTTCATAGTCTCATTCAAGGTATCAATACAAATGCTGCATATACTCTATATATATTTCATCTCCCTCTGTCTCTCTCTCTCTCTTTCTCACTGCTTTTTGTTTCTGTTGTCTGTCGTTTGGGCTTCTATTTTTTCTCTGCTTCTTTTCTTGTGCCGTCTGTCATTCGATTTTGATTAAATTGGCTCAAAATGTTCTGCGACTGTTGAATGTATGTGTCAGCGCAGGGCTGCAAAAACAATGCCTTCAATTGTAAAAAGAAAATTAAAAATATTTCTAAAAATTTGTAAAAAATATTAAATAACTGAAAAAGCTATAAAATAATTTAATAAAATTATTATTTAATTTTTTTTTTTGTCATTTACGTGTTTTAAATTTGCAGCCTTGGTTTAGGTAGGTTATCGCTTTACTTGAGGTTTTGGTCAAATCCGAATGCAAATTATGATGAGCTTTGCTAAATTGTTGAATAATTAGTATTGTTTTCTTGTTGTTGCTGCATTCTCTCTCTCTCTATCTCCATCTCTCTCTTTCCATGTGTTTCTTAAGTAAGCTCTACTACCGCTGCCCAAAAATGAAGGCCAACTAACTGTTTTCAACAATGTTGCAACAGCCATTTAGTAAACTTTCAACATCAATTTTATCCACTACACACACACACACACACACATACTCCACACTCACTTGTTGTTGTTGTACAGTGCTGCCTGCCACTAGTGCATTTGGGGGCAATCTACAAAATGTTGCCAAGTCAGCGAGTGAACTGAAAAGTTTTTCAACTTTTTCTCAGTACCAAAAATCTCTTTATTTTTCTCTGTCTCCCTCTATCTCTCTCTCTGTCTCTCATTCATACATTTTGCCAAAAAATTAAATGCAAATCTAATTAGTAAATTATTTGAAGCGTGAAATTGAAAAATAATTTTTTATTTTCGCTTCTCTTTTTTTTTCGTGTTGCTGCTGCGTCCTATGTTTTTTTTTTTTGTTTTATATTTGTTGTTGTTGTTGTTTTTATGCAAAGCATTTATGCAGATTTTTCCAAATGCGCTGAGCTGTAAGTGGCCAGAAACAGATACAGATACAGCTATAGCTACAGCTATAGAAACAACGCCAAAAGCTAAAGCTACAGATATATATTTTTTTTACATATGCATTTGATTAACAGTTGTTGCAGCCACAAGAGCTTAAAAGCTAGCAACAACACACACACACACACACAGGCAGACACACAAAATTCATATTCAGTTGCAGAGTTGCAGTTGCAGTTACAGGTTATAGTGTGTAAAGCAAACGCTGTTAACGATGCCCTTGGCCAATGAGCATTGACCAAAATGCTGATAGGTGGGTGGAGAATTGTGGGGGGGGGGTGTCAAGAATACAACAGTTTCCGTTAATTTTAACATCAACTACTAACTATAACGCGCATTAAATTTAAATATAAATGCAAACTGTTTTCTCTTTACGCTTCAAAAATGCAATTGCACTTTTTTTTTTTTATCCTGTTCGCTCTACTAAAAATTCAGTTGAAGTTAACAAAAAATAAAAATAAAAAATAAAATAAACAGATAAAATATGCGTGTATAGGGTATGAGTTGAGTGTAGGGTATCTTCTCATAACTCTTATGATTTATGATCATAATAAATAACTAGAAATTTTACATGCAATAAAATATAAATATTACTTTCAATTTTCATCAATATTTTTATTCAGTAATAAAATAGAATATTTATTTATTTTCTTCTGCTTTTAATGCAACATTACTTTAGTTTTGCAATTATAGGGTATCAAAAATCACAGTCTATGAAAAAAATGCTCTCACTTTATGTTTTATTTGCTTGGAGTACAGTAACAGTAGGAGCAACAGTAGCATGAGCAGCAGCAGCTGCTGCTGTTCAATTTTTTATTGGCCAAAGCAAAATGTGCGAACAAAAAAAAAATAAAAAAATGATTTTTAAAATGTTTTTCCTTTCCACTGGGCAACTAACCACGCTCCGCGAGAGAGATAGGTAGAGAGAGTAAGAGAGAGATAGTAAGAGAGAGGGAAAGAGAGATCAGGAACATTGAAATATGAAAAATTAATAAAGAAGAGAAGTAAGATTTTTCATGTCGTTCAGTTTTTGTATAAAATGTTAATTGTTATCAATTTTTAGAAAGTTAGCGATGTGTGTGTGTGCGTGCAGTATATGCTGCATATTGTCTGCAAAAGGTGACGAAAGCTCAGTTAAATTGAAGCAATTTTCAAATTGAATTGCATTTATGAATAACAATTGAGGCAACAACAACAGTAACAACTATTGAGGCAATAACAACTGCAAATTTAACTTCCACTACTGCTACTGCCACTGCAATTGCAGCAATTGCAATTGGCAATTGCGACGGCAAGTAGTGTTCGCCCACGTTTGAATGTCTGAATGTGTGATTTGCCGTAGACAGTAGCGTTGCTGCACAGTAGGCAGCAAATTGGTCCATTTTTTCCCCAAATGCGATGGCGATGGCGATGGCGCTGGCTTCCTTCTTCTTGTTGTTCTGCTGCCATCAGTCGAGCTATAGAGTAGCTTCATGTGGGCAGAGAAAAGCTACTACTCGAAAATATTCTGCACAGTTGTTGTACGCGCATTTCATGTAGCTATCACCACGCTACAACAACAACAACAACATCAACAATAACTAGCAACAACTATATAGCATAGCATCGTCATCATCATCATCAACATCAGTATCATTGTCGCCGTCGTAGCAGTAGAAGTAGTCGTTGTTGTTATTGTTGTTGTCGTCGTCATTGCCATTGCCGTGTTGTCGCCATCGTATATCATGCACAATTCGCCCGGGCAACAATTGCGGAGGAGATGACAACATAAACAATCCTAAATGTAATCCAACAGTATCATCAAGTCGAGCGCAGCAGCATCAGCAGCGCTGTAAAGTCAGCAGCAGCAACAGCCGCAGCAGAGACAGAGAAAGAGAAAGAGGCGTAGACAGATAGACAGAGCAATGCTGCTGCTGCATCCCCAGACTACTCTGGCATCCAAAAATATGATTGCATACAAATCAGGCAACAGCGTCGTTGGCGGCGGCGGCGTCGACGAAAACGTTAAACACAGTGGTTGCAAAAATATTTGAAAATTTAACTGAAACCATCGATAGATATAGACTGAAAAAAATATTGGAAATTATGTCAGAATTATAAGAAACATAGATAATATTTAATCTTCTAATTCTTATTTCTTATTATTATTTTGACTATTAGAATTTTCATATTGGTTTCTAGTCTAGATAAAAAATCTTTGACAAATGCTGAATATTATGTTCAAATTATAATTCTAATTCATTCCTCCATTTATCCGATTTAGAATTATTTTAGATCTTAAATATTGATTTCTATATTAGAAAGAATTTGACCGTTGGTTAATTCTTATTTAGAATACCATTCAAATGATTAAAATATTAAATATTATGTCACAATTATTAAAAAAGATATTTAATATTTGTATTTCATTAAATTTTTCAATTCTTTTTCGATTTTTAAATTTTTTTAAAATTATTTTCAATAATGGAAATGTAATATAGATATATTCTGCTTATTAGGATTGATTGAAAACTATTCAAATGTTGAATATTATATCCGAACTATAAGCAAAGTTAATATTTGTATTATTTCATCTTCTAATCTTTATCTGATTTTATTTAGTTTTTTTTTAATATTTGAATTGTAATATTGATTTCAACATTAAAACTCTCTTCTCTCTCTTTAGAAAATTCTTATTGGGATCGATTACAAATAATTCAAATATTGAATATTATATTCGAATTAGAAAGATTTTAAATATTTGTATTATTTAATCTTCCAAGTCTTCTTCAATTTTATATTTATTTTAAAAATTCTTTTGACTATTAGAATTTTAAAATTGATTTCTTTATTTTAATTAAATTTATTGAAATATTAGATTTTTATATTATAATGCAAATCTTTTTATCCTTGACAAATTCCTATTAGAATTGTCATAGAATATTGAATTCTTATTCAAATTAACATTATATTTTGCACATTTTGATTTGCAACATAATTGCCACTTACAACCACTGTGCGTCGGCCACTTGGCAGGCAGGCGTGCATTATGCGAAATTCAAATGCCTGACGGCATATTTCACAGCTGTCGCCCCGGCGAGTAAAACTTTTCACAGCCTCCGGTCGGTCGTCATCGTTGTTTTCGTTGTTGCTTTTGTCGTCATCGTCATCGTCATCGTCGTCATTATCATCATCATCCTCATCATCATCATCTTCCAATATGCAGCATCGTTCAAACTTCCAACAATATCATCATCCCCTCCGCCCCCTCTCCGTAGCATCATTCATAGTGTTGCATTCTCTGTTTTGCTGCTGGTTTTGCTGTTGCTGTGGCGTTGACACTCCCTTTTGGCGCTTTGCGTTGCAATGAAGCATATGCAACGGCACTGCTGTGCTGCATTAGCGGCAACTGCAATGCTGCGGCAAAATTCTCGCTGAAAAATGCGTGCAAATTGTAAGGGGATTGCGCACATTTACTCATGATGTTGAGCATCATGATGCTGCTGCTGGGCTATTGCCTTTAGCTTGAATCTCGCTCCCTCTCTCTCTCTCTCACTCTATCTGTCTTGCTCTTTGTACCTTCACTAACTGCTCATCTTGTTGTTGTAGTGCTCTGCATGCAGTTGGTTATTTTGCCACGGGGTCATTCAGGGGGGCATTCGTTCACTCAAAGTGTTGCTGCTGTTACTGCTGCTGAATTTTTGATTCAATTGGAAAATCATGCAATGAATGTAATTTATAATTAAAAGAAAAGTTTAACAAAAAATTTATAAAATAAAAATTAAATGATGCGTAAATTGAATACCCCTCATGTTATTTCAATACATAATGCATATAGTGTGTGTGTGTGTGTACTTGGTGTGTTGCAATGTAGTACTACATACATATATGTGTGCCACACGCAAATTGTGCGCCAATTTCATAAGCATTGCCTTATACATTTACCAGTTGCAGAAGACTTGCTGCTGCTGTTTTGTTGTTGTTACTGCTGCTGTTTGTTGTTGAATTTTGATTTAGTTACGCATGAATTTGGAATCCTACAATTGCAAGAGCAGCGACAGCATCAGCAGCAGCAGCAGCATCAGCATGCGCTTGCTTATATGTCATACATGAGATACTTGGATAGTGTATGGATTTACATAGTTAGTTGCATGCGTATGTGGCATGTGTGGCATGTGCATGTGGATGAAGTGGATGAGTGAAAGGCTTGCTGCATTAATTGAAAACTTGACTTGTATTACGTATGAATGTATGTATGTTCGGTAGTCAAGCGTTTATGAGTCTGTGATGAATGTGGATAGAGGCTGGCTGCCATTGTTGGAGGGGGGGGAGGCACCCGCTCATTATGTGTAGCATCCACCACCACCACCCACCATTCACCTCATCACATGTTCAACCTCTTGGCTATGATATGCATATGATACGAGTATTTGTCGCCTCAATGCACGACAAGTCTTCATGGTGGCTTCATTCAAACACACACACAGGGACATTTTGTGCATACCGTTAGTTGTAGTGGGAGCGAGAAAGAAACATAATACACATAGAGCGCGTCAACACTTCATTTTCAATTGTCAGAGCAAGCAAGGGAGACAAAGCATGGCACAAGCAGGCAAGGCAGGCAACCCACACAATCAACTAGCAGAAACACACACACATACATTTACACATGCAGATAGAGCATATATGACATATACTGCCGGATATACGCTTGCCAATGTCATATTTAATTATACTAACTCAATTTGCTGTAACAGTACGGCGGTGCGTTGTGGCTATGCGGCGGTGGCATGTAAAGTTTAAGTGCAATTGTTGCGTTGCGTTTGCTCTTCTCCCTTTACTCCATCACACACACTCTCTACCTCTCTCTGTCTCTCTCTCTCTCTTTCAATAGTAAAAGAAATTCTCCTTTTTTTTCTGTTGCTCCTTGTGGTTAAGTTCTTTAGCTCTGGATTTTCAGAGATCTCTGGGTGGGCCGCTTCAATGCGAACACGACGACGACGATGACGACGACGAAGTCTCATTTCAAAAGCCAAACGGCAAATTGCCGACACGGCATTGCTTAAAAATAAGTTTAACAACAAAATACTGTAACCATGAAATTTTGATATTTTTTCTTATTTTATAAAAACACCGAAGCACAAGTTACACTCAGTTTTATAAAATTTTGCAAATTTCAATTGAAAAATTTAAATTTTTTATTTATTTTTTTTTTTTTTAAATATTTTTTTAATATATTTTTAGAAAGAAATACTGATAAAGTATGCAGTATTTATTTCCATTCTGTTTTTGGTATTTTTTCTTGTTGCCTTTTGCAATGTGTTGCTAAATTCATGTGACAGTGATGATACCCCTTGGCTGGGCAGGCGTTGAAAAAGTGTCCGTGTGTAAAATAAATGAGGAAAAGGCATTAAAGAAAGTCATTAATATGCAACAGCAGACTGTCAGGCGGTAACGGCGGACAGAGAGACATGTGGACAGAGTAGACAGAGCAGACAGACAGACAGAACAGACAGACAGACGGAACTGAGCAGAGCAAAGAAGACAGCTGGCTGTGTAACTGACTCGCGACTGTGAACGAATGGTTGATGGAATGGACAGCTAGAGCGAGTCAATGGGATACAACGGCAATAGCGATGGCGATGCTGATGCTGATGCTGATGCTGATGCCGATGCAATGCGTCTCACACGATGCGGCAGAGAGTATCAATTACTTGAGAAAAATTACTTGTCCAACTGTTGAAAGTTTTCTGCATTGAAAATTTCCAAACGTCTCTGTGTGTGTGCGTGTGGCTGTGTGTGGCGTTGGGTTCGCCGGCTATGATCAAACGCTTTTCTTATAGACGCACCTATTGAATAAGAATTGCATGTGTGTATATGTGTGTGTGTTTAATATGCGTACATACATACATGAACTGCATCTCCAACGGCAACTGCTGAGTGGTGGGGGGGGGGGGGGGTAAGTCTTAATTTCCTTCTATGTAAACTTGGCCATTTGTCGTTCGACTAAATGCTGCTCCCATTCATAGTTGTATTTTTTTCGCTTCTTCCTCTAGGTTTTTTTTTTTTTTTACTCTTTGTTTTGTGTTGCTGTTGTTGCCGCCAGTCGCCTTTAAGCCGCGTGTTTGTGTGTGTTATATATTTTGCACTTATAAGACATAAATTTAACTGCGACTGCTGCAACATAAATACATGCAGCAAAAGGCACAGCGAGCGAGCGAGCAAAGCGTAAAGCGATTTTAAACCTTTTTTTTACTGTGAGTGTGCAACTCCTATTTTTCTTTTCCTTCTTTTCAAATTGCAATGAGTCCAAGGGACAATGTGTCTCTCTGTAAGTGTTGGTGTGTATGTGTGTGTGTGCTTTATATACACTATTGAAAAGATATTTCTTATGAAATACAAAGTTTTTTTACAACTACTTTTCATTTATACTGCATTTGCCTGAGCTTTGCCCTAAACTTTTTACTAAACGAAAATTTGTTAGTTAGTTGTTAGTAATTTTTAGTAGTAGTAAAATGTCTAAATAAAATTTTAATCATCTAAATTAATGCTGAGTATCCTTGAATTCGAATTTATTCAAAAAAAAAAAGCTAAGTAGAAATTGGCATAGGTTTTTTTTCTACTGAAACTCTGCCCCCGACATTAACTCACTGTCGAAGTTCTCATTCTTCTCTCTCTCTCTCTCTCTCCCCAATTCATAAGCTAACAACCATGGGGTGTATATGTAACTCTTGCAGCAATCGTATCTCTATATTTCTCTCTCTCTCTCTGTTCGACTGCTGGCCGACCCTTAACTGGTGTCGTTTATGGCTATGGCTATGACTGTGGCTCAATGGAAATGTCATCCTGCTGTGTTCCAGTTACTTGGTCATGCTGCATTCAGCATTTGGCCAAGCACTATGTTATGTATGCTGCTGCGATTCAAAGCGATTCAAAGCGATGCAAAGCGATTGCGATGTATCTTTGTATCTCTGTTTTGCTTGGTTGCCCCCCTCTCGCTGCTGCTGCTCGTTTAATATTGAAACGGTTTATGGTTTTTAGTAACGCGCCAGGCGTAGTGCTCCATTCTACCTCCTTTTCCTCTGTCTAGGCTAAACTTGATTTGATTTTTGTATCTTTGTTGCAGTAGGAATTTTTTTTTGCTGTCTTTACATCGTGAGGCGACTCCCTTGTGCACTTGTGCGGTGCGTGGCGCAGTCGTATCTATAACTGCAAATCTTGAACGTGCCACACACACATACATGTATATATACTCATGTATATTCACACAATTGCGACGCACATGCTCCACAAAGATTAAGCCAAAATCGTACATCAGGCGCGGCTCGCATTGCTGCGTTTATGCTTGCATACCATATATTGGCCCAAAACTGTGATTTGTATTGCCAAAGCGTGCAATAAACCGGCTTACGATCAACTCAAGCTTGCAAGCCAGCCGTACATTTTACCCCAATAACCGCCACTACTCCCCATTGCCATTGCCATTGGCTGTTGTATGTGTGTGTGTGTGTGTGCCCCCACTACTTCATCGTCATTCTGTGTGCAGTTCAGTTAAAAAAAAAAAAAATATACTTGCATATTGGGTGGCATGGCAAACATTAATAATGTCAAAATTGAGACACTCGAAATGAATTCTATGTCATTTGTAATTAAAGAGCAACGCTTGCGGTTATAAATTTCTAACATGTTGCTGCAATAGCAATAGCAGCAACAAGAAATAAATAAAATGCAAACAAACAAATAAATGCAGTAAATACAAAGACAACACACAAATAGCTAAAAATAGCTCAAAGGCAAACATACATAAGAAAACTTTCTTTACATCTATCTCTAATAAACATGTAGAAATACCCTGTAAATGATTACAAGCATTATAAAGCTGTATAGAAAAGTTAAGCATAGACCAGAAGAAAAGAGAGATATCAAATTCAGAAGCACGAAATAGTATTAAGATTCTTTTTTCAATTCCGCTTATAGCGACTTTCAAGGGACCGCCGATTTTACGTCGTTGTATCCGGATGTATGCATAAGTTGGCATGGGGACCAATCAAGCCAACGAGTTTTAGTCATAGTAACCGGACGGACGCTTTAAGCAGAGTCGTTATAACCGGATTCTACTGTAATTAATTGGAAAATTATGGGAAATGGAAAAGGAAATTCCTGAAAAACCACAGAATATTTTATTTTTTATATTTATTTATATTTATTTTGAAATATAAATATTATTTTATATAATAGTTTTTATATTTTATTTCGTAAATGTGAATAATAATGTAATAATTGTCACAAGGCAAGCTTGGGGCTCAGAGGGACTTGGGACTCCTCTTCTTTTATATATATAGTGAGTATCTTTAGGGTCGAGCAGCAGCAGTTGTCTTCTAAGTGGTGGACAACTATTATTTATTACTCTTTGGCTTTTACGCATCGTCAATTGAATTGTCCAATGAGCAACAGAAACAGATGACTTACAAATGTTTGTTTATTATCTAAAGGCTTTTTTTTCACTTCTAGCTACACTCTATATACACAATATATATTATATATATAAATATATGTATATATATATAAATTTCTTTCTTTTTTTTTTGTGAAGTTAAACATTTGTCAAAAGGCGAATTTTCCACACTTGACGGCGCACACTTTTTCTTTTCATTCTTTTGTTGTGTATTGAGTGACTGTGTGTGTGTATGTGTGTGTTTGTATGTGTGGGTCACACGTGTCAAAGGTGCTGTGTACACATTGAAGATTCAAGATTTTAGGTCTACCTCTGTGTCTGACTAATCGAGCATTCAATTTTTTAATGAAAGCGTATTAATACTTGATGCTAAGTAAAGCCAAGCCAAATTTTGAAAACCATCTCGGAAAGTCGATTATATTGTTACTGCTTGACTTTGCTGCTGCTGCTGCTGCTGCTCCTATATTGCCTCTTGTTGCCTTTCTCTGTTTCTCTGATTAGTTCAGCTTTGTTATTGTTTAGTTTATATTTCTTGTCATCTATTTATAAATGTTTTTTTGTTCCATTTCTTTGACAAGTAAAAAATTGCTAGTAAAACATTCTTTCATTAATTATACAACAAAAATTCAAGTGAAAGTAAATCAAAGAAAATAACTAAATATATTTTTTATAAAAAAAAAATTATTTACATATAAAAATAAAATAACAAAAAAAACTTTTTTTTTGAAAATTTAAATTGAATTTCAATTTCTCGTAGTAAATTTCATAGATTTACTACATTGAGAAAAGCGCATTAAACTGATTAATAATTATATAATTAGTTAGTTTTGGGCTACATTTAGCCTATAAACTTAGGGAGACAATAATAATAATAGCAATAATAATAATAATAATAGTCAAAAGTAAAGTAAAGCTGAGTGTTTGCTGCTGCTTTGATGCGATTAATTCACATGCCATGTGATGTGAAATGCAATCGAATTACTCTTGAGTGTGCTGCTCTCTCTCTCACTCTTTCTCTTAAGTGTTTGCATATATCGGATCATCATACTATATATATATATGTCTGTGTGTGTGTGTTTGCTGCAATGCCTTGAGCATATTAGAATAATGCTGGCCGTGCAAATAGAATAGAAACTGAAATGCAAACATATTCAAGTAAATATTATAGACATTGGCATAGACTTGCAGCCGGGCGGACAGACAGATGGACAACCAGAGACTCAGCCAGCATTTCAAAAGCTAACATAGCTTTCGGCCAGGCTTTAATGCCAACGATTTGCGGCCTGATTAGGCCAAAATGATGCATCACACACAAAAACACAAACACACACACCCATAGTTACAGTGGGCAGGCAATGAGACACTCTTACTCTTGTGTTGTTGAAGCAATGGTTTTTGAGAGACGTTGGAGCAGTAGAATTTAGACACACGCAGCGCGAGTTAAATATGCGCGCACCGTGGGCTCAGTGCAACCTCAGAGAGATGCCAGATAACAACAAGACGCAGAAAAAGAAGAAGACATCGCGCAGTAGTTGACGAAGAAGATGATGAAGAATTGGACAGTGAAAAGAAGGGAAAAGGGATGCGTAGAGGGACGGCAAAAAAAAAAAATGGTATGAAAAACTATTTCATAGTTGGTTTTGCCAATTTCAAGGAAAACGCTGCTGCTGCTGCTGTTGTCTGCATAAGGGCCGAGAATTGCAAACTGCATAAGAAAATGTATGGCAGCAGCAGCTTTTGGCATCGCACGCTACTTATGTTGAGCAAATAGTTACGTAGCACAAGTTGTTGACGTTATATTTGTTGTTGTTGTTACATTTTTTTTTTGCCATTATTGTTGTTCTCATCTCTGGTTTTTTTTTTTGTTTCTTTCTTCATCACAAGTATGAATAATCCAAAACTTGCAAATACAACGAGCATGTTGCATTGCTAACATTACTAGCAGCAGCAGCAGCAGCAGCAGCATCAACAGCAGAAGCAGTAACAGCTTTTGAATGTTGCAAATCTCTGCCACTTTATCTCAGTGGTTTCTCATTTTTCTTCTATCCAAACTATAAGCATGTTGTCTCTCGCCTCTCTTCATGCTGCTTGTACATATTTGTGGCATGCCTCACAGTTGAGTGAGTAGTTTGGTTAGCAGTCGAGCAGCAACAGTAACAGCAGCAGCAGCAGCCGCTTTTGTTCATCCAGATTTTACTGATAAGCATTTAAATGAGGCACAGACCCGGACTCTTGTACTCGGACTCGTACTCGCACACTCGGACTTGGACTCGTACTCAGACTCCGATTTGGACTTGAATACTACTAACGTATTCGTAGTTGTAATAGCTGTTGTTATTGTTGTAGTAGTTGGGCTCGTGACTGTTGCCACTCTGTTGCACTGCCACAATCTTGTTTATTGTAACAAATATGTGTGCGTATTATACAAATATTGCACTAGTTTTCTTATGGATTTGTGTAACTGGGATGTAACCTTGGCAGCATATAAAATTCAACTGCTGCTGTGCTGCACGCCACACCACAGAACAGAACAGTGGAGCAATTATCTAGAAAATTGCATATCAAATTAACAAATTAATAAAAATAAAAATAATATAAAAAAATAATATAAAAATAATATAAAAAATAATATAAAAAATAATATAAAAAATAATATTAATAATAATATAAAAATAATATAAAAATGTAATATTAAAATTAAAAATAATATAAAAATATAATATTAAAATTAAAAATAATATAGAAATATTAAAATTAATATAAAAAAATAAAAATAATTATTAATTATTAATATAATATAATAATAAATAAAAATAATATGAAAATAAAAATAAAAATAAAATAAAAAAAAGTGCAAATAAAATAAAAATAAAATAAAAATAATATAAAAGAATAAAAAAAAGTATAGAAAATTAAAATAAAAAAAAATAATATTAATACAAAAAAATAATATAAAAAATAATAATAAAAATAATATAAAATGAAAAAAAAAATTATAATTTCATGAATTAAGAAATGATTAAATTAATAATAACTTGATAATAACGAGACACATTCAAAAAATTGAAAAATAAAAAATTTAAATAAAATAAAATATATTATATGTCACATGCAATAGATGAAAGTTCCACTGTATTGTCATAATCTATGGCAGGCAGCCACCATATATAGGGACAGACCAACAGATGAACAGAGAGACAGACAGACGCACAGACAGACAGACATTCATTGCCCACTTCTAAGTAAAGAAATCGAAACCAAAGTAACAACAATAAAAATATAAAGGGAAAAATCAGTGCATGGCAATGGAAAACAACTAAAAGCTGCTTGCGGCCATATAGGAAGAAGATGCAGCAGCAGCAGGCCTTAGCAAGGGAACTAGAATGAGGACGAGGACAAAGTTAAGGAAGAGCAAGAGCTATAGGAAAAAAGTAAAGTGGAATGAGAATAAGCAGAAACTGCTGGCCAACTACATACAATAAGCCAATTCCTTGGTATTTAGTGCAGCAGCAGAAGCAGCAACAGCAGCAGGCAGCAACAAATGTACTTACGACTGATATTATGATTATTATTATGTACAAGCAATGTGTGTGTGTGAGTGAGGGAGGAGGGGCTGGAACTGAAGAGTAGGACGAGAACCGACGACTCTTAAAAAAACAAAGACAATAAATCTGCACCAGCTTCTTTTCAGCGGCAAATGAAAATGTTTGAAAGCGAACTGCAGCGCTCACTGCACAACAGATGCTGCAGTAGATGAAGATGAAGGAGTTGTAGTAGTAGTGCAGTTGGAGTCGAAGTTTTAGCTGTTGGGGCAAAAGTAGCAGCAGCAGCAGCAGGGAGAGAGAATAGCTTGAGGTGCACAGATGCATACCAGCTGATAAGAAATATCTCTCATATTTTTGTTCGCCTCTGTCCTGTCCGGGCAGCCAGCAAGTGGTTGCTGCTGCTGAGCCCTTAAAAGTAGTGCAGGTTGCCTGTTGCTGTTGTTGTTGTTGTTGCTGTTGCTGTTGCTGTTGTAGAACTTGCACTGGACTTCAACTTGAAGTCAGTTGTAAAGACTTTCAATATTGTTGCTGTTGTTTGTAGTTCGTTGCAAGCGCGTTATCGCTGCACAGCCGCATAAATAATGCGGCTTAAAGAGCAGGTTGACGCCTACAAAAACAAAAAAAAAGGTAGCAAAAAATTTACAAAAAAAAGTAAAAAAAAAAATAAAAACGACAGTCAGTAAAAGAAAGAAGTGGAAGCAGAGTGGCAGTTAAGGCAAATGCAGCAGCAGCAGCAGCAGCTCTTGGGGTATATTTCTTCTAAGTAGTTGTTACTTTTTGGCATTTGCTGAAGTCGCAAACGCGGTGATTAAGTTGGCCAACGTATTGGCAGCCCAGCACACCAGCCCATTCCCCACTGTGCCATAACTTTTTTGCGCTCACTGCTCTGCTCTGCTTTTCATAACAACATTGGGCCCCAAAAATAATTGCTGCTGAGAAATATTTCTCGTTTGCTTTATTTATAACTCTCTCGCCTCGCACTCACAGTCGCACTCACAGTCAGTCGCACTCGCCGCGAGAGTCTGTGATTTCAATTAAAAATGCCCAACAAATGCGCATAAAAAGCGTACATATCGCCAGAGTGTTCTTCTTTCCTCACTCCTCACTCCTGCTACTTTTCATGCCTCTCTCTGTTCTGCCAACGTTTCGTGTATGCAGTAGTTTAGCAATGCAGCCAACTATAGATACACTTCCTTTCCAGCCTGATGCACTTTTAACTGTAGCACAATAAAATGTCCAAGCAAATATTAAAATGCCCAACTAGTAAATACTCTGTAAAATAATCAAAATCAAAATCATTGCTGACGACAAGCTTACATTTCAAAATCAAATAGAAAAATTATTACAAATGGTTTTTTTTTACGATATGATGACATCATAAAATACCCTGTAAGTCGCTATGAACAAAACGGAGTATTTAAAGAGCGACAACAAACTATGCTGTTATGTTTTTTTCTCTCTTTTTTTATGACAATTTCTTTATTTTAACAGCGTAGGCCTGGTCTGGTCTGGTCAGGAGCGCGAGAGCATCGAGCGAGTCTTGTGGTAGTAGTGCAAGTTGGCGCTTCCGTTGCTGGTAGAAAACTGCAACTTAAACGCGAACCCAAAACGTAATACAGTCCTAGCAATTATACCATCGACAACAAGCAGAACACAACAACAACAACAATAGTAATAATAATAATAAGAAGAAGAAGAGTAAAAAAAAAGCAACAAGCAGTGGAACAACAACAAAAACAAATATTTTACGAGGCAACATTTCGAACTCCATTAGCTGCAGAGTTATGAAAGTTTTATTGCATTTAACGTGTTTTTTTCTTATTCTTCTTCTTTTCCTTTTGGCCTCCTTGTCTCCTGTTTCCTGTAGCTGTCGAGCCTATAGCTATATGTACTTGCAGTAGTTGTAGTAGTAGTCTTGCCACAAAACATTGAAAGAAGTCATTGGCATTGTTGATGCGAGGCAATTCTTGGTTTCACTCGTGTCTCTCTGTCTCTGTTATTACTCTAGAGTTAACTAGTACATTGAGTATATCTCTGTCACTCAATGTAGCTATCTCTTTCTCATTCACTCTCCCTCTTTCCCTCTGTATGAATACGGCCTAAACATGAATAGAGACGAGACATGTGTATTGGTTAGCAAGCCTAATGACTTGTCGTTAAGCTTTCACATCAAGTGTTGCATTTTTCTATTTTCCTCTCTATGGCTGTGTGTGTTTCCTTTTACGACTATTGCGTCTCTATTTTATGCATGCCTGTGTGTGTGCGTGTGTGTGTGTTTGTGCATTGGTAAATTGCTAGATTTGCTACACACTCATTCACACACATACACACACACACACTCTTAAAGACAGTTTGTAACGATTTTTATTCCACTATTTGCATTAATCAATTAGAAATTTTTATTATTTGTCTTTTTTTTATGTATATTATGATGTATAATATCCTGTACATTATGTAATTGACCACGCCCACAGAATTTTCTAAAAAAAAACTCCAGTATGCGTATTATTCATAGATTTTCTATATTCCTTTTGTTGTTACTCACACTTTATCTTTGTCCGTCGTCGTTCTTTTTGATACTCTAACGTAGGGTATATTAGTTAAGGACTAGAACTTCTACCGCCCCCCAGGTTGCGTGCAAGACGCAAGTAAAGTATGCATATTCTTGATCAGCGTCGAGAGGAGAATCCAAATGTAAAGCTCCGTATGTTTCAACCCAAACTAGTCTCTCAGTTTTAATGAAACTTGGTACACATACTCCTTATGTCCATAAGCTATATATAAGTCGGAACCTTCCAAATCTATTTCAAATAGTGATACCATAGTGATACCATAGGAACGATCGGCCCAAAATTAAATTTATATACAAAAATGTATTTATTAAGCTATCCGTATGAAACTTATCGGATTTGCGATTCGGGCTTACACATCTCGGACTAAAATTGAATTGAATATGAAAATTCTTTTTCTAAGGCAGCAGTATGAAATATTATCCTTTCTTTCTTATTCTATTCTACAAAATCCTACTTACTTAAGAGGCGGACGTCTATATAATTGATTCTAATTCAACGAAATAGATAAAACCAAATAAACATATGTTTACTTAAACAATTTATCTAAAATTCTGTATTCTTTTATTTTCAGATAAACTTTAAATGATAAAAGGCGTAAAGTACGTGCTGAGGCTAACTGACACTGACCAACATAAACAATTATGGAAGGAAAAATCTCTATGCATATCTGGAGATATTGAAGTGTATTCGAGGAAAATGTATATAAAGCTCAGGAGATAACATAACATAAAAAACAATCAATGGAAAATGTGTATTCAGATCAGGAGATCGGATAAAAAAAAGAGGAAAACGTGCGCGGAGACCTGCATGTGAAATTAAATTCAAGTATTTCTTAAAGTTTTATTACTAAATGTTATTACATATTTTACCTAATCTAATTAACATTTTGTATTCTACATTTCTCTGGATTTCTATGATAAAGTACGAGTTAAACTGCATGTTACAAGAAGCTGAGAGAGATACGAAAAATATGTAGGAAATCGTGCGGATACATGACAATCGGAAGAAAAATTTATATGGAGATCAAGATGTACGAAAAAGTATAGAGGAAATTGAATGAAAATATATATGCAGATCCAGAGAAAATATTAAAGTATTTCGTAAAGTTATTTTTTTAAATGTTCTTAAATATTGAACTTAATCTAATTAATGTTATGTATTCTACATTTAGTTTCAAATATTTCTGGATTTCTATGATTAAGTACGAGTTAAACTGCATATTACAAGAAGCTGAGAGAGATACGAAAAATATGTAGGAAATTGTGCGGATACATGACAATCGGAGGAAAAATTTATATGGAGATCAAGATGTACGATAAATATAGAGGAAATTGAATGAAAATATATATGCAGATCCAGAGAAAATATAAAGTATTTCGTAAAGCTCTTTTTTTTGTTTTTAAATATTGAACTTAATCTAATTAATGTTATGTATTCTACATTTAGATTAAAAAATCTCTCAATGCATATGATACATAAAGGATATGCAGTTCTGGAGATAGCAAACATATAGTGGAATTCATACGCGCATATATTGAAAAATTGAAGTGGATATGAAGTGAAATGGTGAGTACAATTTCTGATTATTATACATTATTATTATAAAATATATAAAAAATTATATATTGGAAATGCACTCAGCATTATTTATCATGAAACTCAATTCTGTACATTAAGATTTTCTATTAATAATTTGTATATGCATTGTGTAGATACATATAATACATATAATAGTATATATGTATCCCTGACTAAAAGATATGTGCAACAAATGTGCATGTAATATGCAGTTTGAGGATATCATTGTACAAGCTTGAAGGCTCAAGCATATTATGTTGTTGTTGTTGTTGAAACTTACAGGATTTGAGTTTAGTGGCGACTTATACGTCTTGTACCTTGTAGTTTGTAGTTTCTTGTAGAAGTGTAAAATTGCATATTTCCTTTCTGGGAGGGCGCATTCCGCACACACATACACAAGCTCACACACACATATATATGTATATAGATTTCATATATATTTTCATTTGATTTACAATCTGAAGTACACGACGATCAATTACAACACCAAAAGCAAGGCTTGGCTTTTTTTTCTGGGCGCTCTCTGCGCTTGTTGTGGATGACGCGCATGCGTCAGTGGGCGTGTCACAGCCTTCAAGTGAAGTGAAGTTTATAAAAAATTTTTTTTTGTTTTTTTTTATTTTCGCACACGAAGATGATGACGACAACGAAGGCGAAGGCGATTACTGTGACGATAATAATGATGATAGTCGTTGCTGATAATGATGTTGTTCAGTTGCTTCTTTGTTGTTGTTATGTTGTTATTGCTGCTCTGGTTGTTGTTGGTGTTGTTACCTTGTTGTTGTCATGTTGTTTTGCTGCATTGCACTGATCGCTATCAAGAGACGCCGTCGACGCCAACGTCAGTGACGTCGCGTTACTGCCGCCAAGTGATTATTGTAATGATAATGAGACAAGTCGACTATAACCTATGCCGCCCGCCGGATACTTTAGTCTCACACACACTTCTTCTCTCTTTCCCTCTCTCCTTCCTTCTCTCTTTCTCTCTATATATATATACATATACTTCTTCACTCTTTACACTGTTCTACAATCGCCAAGAGTGTGTTTGCAACATGTGTCGCGTGCATAATTACCAAGCGATCGGACATAGTGCTGGCAAAAGGTGTTGGGCCAGGGGTTATCTGCCATACCCATACCCATACATACATTCTCTTTACATCTCTCTCTCTCTCTTTCTCTCTCTATTTTCTGCTTCCCCTTCACTGCTCATCATATGCTTTGTGTTCACTTACCGTTATGGTTCACGCTGATTTGGACAACCTGTGCTGTTGCTGCTTGTTGTTATTGTTGTTTTTGTTGTTTCTAATTAAGTCATAAAACAGAAACCGCCGCAAACAAACAAATAACTTTGCTTGCTTGCCTCTCTTCAGCTCTCCGCTCTTCCCTTTTGCAGCTCACAGCTCTCGCTTTATTATCAACAGCTCGTAACTAAGTAAGTTGCGTATTTTGCGTGGCGCTGGTACAGAGAGACATGGAGAGAGAGGGACAGAGAGTGCTGTATGCACAGGCGTCGGCGGGGGTGCTCAGGCAAAAGGGAATGTTTATGACTACTTTGTGACTTTTAATTGCAGGCACATAACCGCACGTTGAACTAAAACCTGCAGATTGCCATTAAACGAACGAAAACATAAACAACAACAATAACAACAGCAAAAACAACAAGAACAAATACAACAACAGCAACTAGTCCCTTTTTACTCTCTTCCCCAAGACAATGCTCCAGTTTCGCATTATATTGTTTTGCTCGACTCGCCACCGTCACTGCCACTGCCATTAACGCCGCCGTTGTTGCAGTCTTTGAACTTTTTGTCTGCAGTCGCATCATTTTTGTCGAGATTGTTTTTTGGATTTTTCTTCTTTTTGTTTATTATGCTTTATTAGTAGATATTATTTTTGTTCTTAGCTTAGATGATACAACATTTTGAGCACAATATTTTACAAAGAGTTTTGTATGTGCAAACTTGTTGATTTTTTATAGTAAAAATGGACGTTGTTATTGTTGCACTTTAGTGACTAGTGACTATTGACGCCACGTGCTGTTTTGATAGCTTTGTATTTTGTTTGTTTGTTGATGCACATGTAAAGCAAATTTAATTAATCATTTCATAAAGTAAATTCCTATGGGAAACTTTTGTATTTTAATTTATTTATAATTAATTTATAATATATATTTTTTTTAAATTTTAATTATTTATAAATTTTATTTATTTATAAATTTTAATTATTTATAAATTTTAATTATTTATAAATTTTAACTATTTATAAATTTTAATTATTTATAAATTTTATTTATTTATAAATTTATTTATAAATATATTTATTTATACATTTATTTAATTTTTTAAATTTATTTATTTATAAATTTGGATTTTGCATAAATAAAATCAAAGTATTTACACACAACTATTAAGTTGAAAAAACCACACAAATTTAAATATCAGACAATAAAGTATTTAGTTTATCTTGTCGCTGGCCATTATTTAATAATAGAAACATCAGAAATGTTTATTACGATTTAACACCGAATTTGTAAATGTTGCGCATTAAACAAGAGAAAAAGAAACAGAAATATAAAGACATGTTGTTTAAAGCCATAAGAATAATCAACAAAATTATTTAGCATTTTTACCATATAAAGCGCCTATAATAATAATCATAATAATAATGTGCTGCCATCAGGCCATCAGGGCGCTCAAATCTCTAGCAGCAAGAATCACGCTAACTAACAAATCGAACTTTATTACAAGCTATTATTATCTCGTTTTTTTTTTTTTTGGCACACCCAACAATCTCTATAACGACATTTGATTTTGATTTGCCTTTGCTTTTGATTTTTTTGGCTACCAAGAAAACGACAAGAAAAAAAAAAATAAAACATATTTCGTAATAAGTTTTACAACTAGCTGCTGACGATGCTGCTGCTCGCTTTGATATCAGCCGACATTTTGCTTTAAACAAAAAAAAAAAAACGAAAAACTACAAGAAATAAATGAAACTTTCTAATGCTCAGTTAGAAATGAAAGGTTGCAAGATTTAAGGGTTTAAGAAATGTAACGGAGAGAGAGAGAGATACAATATAGACACACAAAAAATAAACCTAACTAACGAAAAAACCAAAAAAAAAGAAGCAAAAACTAAGCTATGGAAGCTAAGCACTTGTCGGCAGCAGAGAAAATTAGAAAACTTTAAAAAGTTTTATATATTTTTTTTGGGTTTTTTTTTTTTATTTTTTGTTGCAAAGGAAGTTGTCGTCGTTGTCGTCTTTGTCGTTGTAGAGTTGCAAGTATAAGTTGTTGTTGTTCTTTTTGTTGCTGTAGTTGTTGTTGTAGTTGCAGCATGTAGCTTTTCTTTTGTGATATTTTTGTGAGCCAGAGAGCTTAAAGGCAAATTTTAATTAAACTATTCATGCGTCTGTTTTCTTTTTTTTTTTTTTTGTTTTTTGGACACAATGAGATAGAGAGAGTGAATGAGATAGAGAGAGAGAGTAAACGAAAGAGTGAGAAGGAAGTGGAAAAGCCTGCTGGCTGGCTGACTGACTTGACTGACTTGGTAGTAGTAGTAGCCTTCATAGTCACTCTCAAGCAGAGACATTGCCAGAAGAGGAGTCAGTGTGGCAATAGCAATAGCAGTGGCAATGTGGCTGTGCCACTGTGGCAATGTGGCAATGTGGCAATGGCAGAAGATAGAAAAATAAAAGACAGAAGGCAGTCAAGCCTTTTTGTGCAAGCAGCTGGCTGGTAGACATAAACACAGACACTTTTCAAGTGCGTACTTTCTAATTTTCACTTGCAACACGCAGCTTGGCAAACAATACAACAACAAATGAAAACAGTGGCAGTCAGCCTTTACTAGCGAGCTCAGACAACAGCAACAACAACAACAACAACAACAACAAGAGCAAGAATCACAATAATAATACCAACAATGACTGACTTTTGCCAGTGTGTCTGCTTTGTCTGTCTGTCTGTCTGCTCTCCACTGTCTCCTCTCCACTGTCTCCTCTTCACTGTCTCTGTGTATATCAGTCGTTCTTTCTCACTCACACAGCGTGTCTTGCCAATTTGAATGGTGGGTGTCTTCACTATGTTGGTTGTGTGTCTGAGCTGCTGCTTAGTGCTCGTAAATGTCGACAACATTATTGTTGTTCTTGTTGGTGTTGTTGCTGTTGTTATTGTTTTAACAGTCGTCGTTTTGAATGCTGAGATTGAGGAGAAGGTGAAGGTGAAGGAGTAGTACTAGTTGATGTCAGGCCACAGCACTTGTCTCTCTCTCTCTCTTGCGAATGCAATATATCTGTGCCTGCGGCAGGGAAATAGTTTTATGTTAAGTAACTTGACGGAGATAAAGAGTTACACTGCATAGCATAAATTTATTTCAAGCATCATTATCTGACTTGGCAATACTATGAATAAGACTATGAAAACATAATAATAATAATAGCTAAAATTAGACTTTAAGCTTCTATTATTTAGCTTTAAATTTAGCGCATTTAACTTAAGTGTCCCTTGATCTTCACAATGTAACCATTTCTACCACTTAACAAAAAAAAAAGTCTCACACACCATTAGCTTTAACCACAAATAAGCAGCATTAATAAGAAAAATTTCTTTTATTATTATAAATGTTCAGTTTTTTAATATAAAGAAAAAGTTTAACAGTTTTTTTTTGTTACTCTTTTTCTTTTTTAAACCGCAAAAATCATTAAGAGTGGCAAAGAGCTAAGGGAGAGAGATAGATTGAGAGGTGTTAAAATTTGTAACCACAATAAAAAAAAGCGAAAACGATTTACTATAAACTATAAATCAATAAAAGCAACATAATAAAAATCCTAAAAATAATTATTTATGCAACCTTATGCTTATGACAACAACACATACACACACACACACACACTAACATAAATGGCAAAATTGTAATAAAATAAAAAACAAAATACATCAGAAAAATTTGTTACAAATTTTTCAATTTTCAAAAACAAATTTTTTCCCCATTTTGCTGTTGCTGTTGTTGTTGTGATGGTGATGAATGTAGCACAAGTCACCAAAGAGTTGCTTATGCTCCTCTGTGTATAAATGATGAAGAAAACAACAAGATGATTTTTATGACTCGTCTGTATGTCTGTCTGTCTGTCTATCAGTCCTACCCACTGGGTGCGCATCTCTGTCTAAATGCAATATGTGTTTTTTCCATTTACTACAGAATTACTACTGCAACAACAACAACTACAAAATGATGATGTTGTTCCTTTTGCTTTTATGAGAGATAAGAACATTTTTATTGAGAATTTGTTGTTGTTGTTTTTTGCTTGTTGGCTGTTGGCTGCTGCTGCTGCTGCTGCTCCGTTGCCCAAGCGTCGTCGTCAAGAGTTCAAAATGTCAAAGTTTTTAGAGGCGATTGATGGTGTAATTACAGCAAAACGCAGCAGCAGCAAGCAGTGGGAATGTCTTGTTGCAGCAACACTGACAGCAACAGCAACAAAAAGAAAATACCAAAAATACATTCATGCATACATTCATACATGAATATTTGTATAAAAAAAAATATATATATAAATTTTTTATTTTCAATATGTATGAAATCGAAATCAAAAATAAAACAAAGTGCTGATAACAATTTCCGTTGCTCCAACACTTTCACAGAGGCTCCCCCACCCCTCTGCTTCGCAGGCTTCCTCTCTCTTAATGACTTCATCTCGAAAAACGTTTTGTTCGGCACTTAGCGGCATTTGCATTGTTTTTTCTTTTTTTTGGTCATATTCGTTTTTTTTTTTGGTTTTTGGTTTTGCGATAAGCGTTGACACCATTAAAAATTAAAAAATATACATTTCCCGTTGTATCGCTGATGCTGCGACTGCTGCTGCTGCTGCTCCAATTATAATTTTCAACGGCCATGGCGCATCATTCATTTGCATTTTGTACAAATGCGTTACAGATGAGCTTCACAGTGGCGTGAAGTTTGTTGGAATGTGAAGGGGATGCCCCCCCCATTGAACGAACTCTCTGACACAACTGGACACTGGCTGCTTTTGTTGAAGAGTCTCGTTTTTTTTTGCTGCACTATCAGCAGCACAAGTGACAAACTTAAAATTTATGATTTGAAAGTGTGCCGGCCGACGAGAAGTCACAGTCTCAGTCACAGTTGCCCGAAGTCGATGTCGAAGCCAAAGCGTGTTCATATTTTGTTTTTTCCCCACTTTTGTTGAGTGTCAATGCAATAAACACTTGGAGTGAAGCTCTTGACTAAAAGTCACACAGGCATACATATATAGTGTGAGAGTGAGTGAGAGAGAGAGAGATAGATAGACATGTGTTGCTGCATGTGTCATCATCAGTCGTCGATGTCTCTCTTTTGTCGTCGTGCCTTTAAGCACTTAGATAAGCCTCAAGTTTGGTCCAGTCAGAGCAACCAAACAACCAACCAAACAAACACTAGCCTCAAGCTCTTTAACTCTTATATATATCTCACTGCTCACTCTATGCTCTACATTCCCCACATTCTCCTCATTCTCAATTCCAATTTTTCTATTTTAGCCAAGTTTTGTTGTATTTATAGTTGTTGCAATTCTGTTGTGCCCCCCTGCTGCTGCTGCTCCTGCCTCCCCTACTACCAACACTTTACAAATTGTCAACTAAGTATGCATATACACTGCACTTTTAAGCTCTCAGTGTCAGACTCAGTGTCTTTTTTTTCTTGCCTTTGCCTGCACATAAATTTAGTTTTGTGCCTGCCTGCTCGCCTGCCTGCCGGTGACTCTGCTTTTCTTCTGTTAATGTTAATGTGTAGTCGAAATGCAATCTAGAAACTTATATCAATAAAACACTAGTTTATAGAGACAACTATGTAGAGCCTAGTGTGTCTAGGGTTGCTTTACATTTTCCTTGCTGCAGATAACTTAAATATATATTTATTATAATTAAAAAAAAAATATAAAAACAATTTTTTTTTTCGAAATTCAAAAAATAAACTCATATAATAACGGTAAATATTAAATTTAAAATGACAACGCATTGCATGCATGCAACTGTGCATCCCTAAGTCCTTGTTGTGCTCGTTTCAGCAGTCACATAATCACACTCACACACACGCACACACATAGAGGCAGGCTTGGCCAGGCCGCACACCAAGTGCAGTTTAAGTAGCTCTGCCACACAGCAGTTGACAACTGCAAAATGTTGATGATGACTTAATCTTGGCAGGCAGCTCTAGCAGCTCTAGCTGCAGCAGCAGCAGTAGCATCAACCAGCAGCAACAACAATTTGCAATGCATTTCGCCTCTGAAGGTGGGTGGAAAAGAGAGGGGGAGGATGAGGCAGTAGAGACTCATTCTAGTGTCGTTCCCTATATCTCTCTCTCTCTCTCTCTTTCTCTATCTTCTTCTTGTAGTGGCTGCTTAACGAGTGCTAGCTAGCATTTCGCTCACGTCTGCCCCTCTGTCGCTTTTGCTGGAGCTGGCCAACAAAGTCAACAGTTAATCTGCAATTTTATTATAATTTGATTTTTTTTAATGCTCAGCGAGTGCAAGTTTCTTGGCTCGTTATTCGACTCTGTCTCTCTGTCCAAATGTCCGACTGTCTGACTGTCTGTGACTATGTCTTGGCTAGTCTGCTGCGAGTTATGCTTTCTTTTAGTCATTGCCAAGTTTACGATCTCTCGACTGTGTTGTTGCCATACTCTAACTTATCAACGGGTATTATAAATATGCCATGAATTAGGTAAAATAAATATACAATCTAGTTGCGATAATTCGTATCCCGCTAATTCTAAAATTTTCAATAATATGTAAAAATTTCTGATCCCTTGAAAAAAATATACCATAAATAATTCGAAAATAATTCGAAATTCTCAGTAATTTATAAAAAATGTAATCCCCGTGCCATTACGAATTATCGGTATTGTATTGTATTTAAAAAAGAATTGAGATTTTATATACATAGCTGCAGGTATATGAATATATTCATGATAAATTTCAATTTGTGCTAGCTTTATAAAATTATTATATATTCATGATCAGCACGATTTTAGGCAAGTATAAAATATATATACAAATTACTAGGTATATAAAGTTCGGCTATTGTTTGTTAGTCATTGTGTACTATCATCTATATATATATATATATATATATATATATATCCTACATACATTTTTTTTCTCACAATTTTTTGTACATTTTTTTTCCTGTAGTATTTTTTACAATTTTTGCTACTCTTCAGACTCGACCACTAAATAATGCACATTTTAATATTCGGCGGCGAGGCAAAACTAATTTTTTGTTGCTTATTTTGTTGTTTTTATTGTTATATTCTTCTTTTTTTTTTCTTATTGTTGTTGTTGTTATTGTTTTTGTTACTGTTACTATTGTTGTTGCTGTTGTTGTTGCTGTTGCTGTTACTGTTTGCTGTTGCTATTTCATACGGTATGCCACAAATGGCATATGAAATGTTTCCGCCTCGACGGCGGCGCTCATGTTTTAATAAAAACATAAACAATGTTAACACAGCAGCAGCAGCAGTAGCAGAAGCAGCAGCAGCGAGCCAAAATGCTTTGGTCAGTTTTCACTGGTCCAACTGTTGGGCTCGAATCACATGCAACTGCAATGTATAAGTGTAGTTGTATATATGTATATATAGTATAGTATATTTATGTATGTGTGTGTGTGTGTGTGTGTGTATGCGTGTATGTGTATATCTTCTTCCTCGTGCAGCGAATTTATGCAAAAATATTTTTGTTTTATTTTTTGCTTTTTTTTGCAATTTTTTCCCACAACAATCAATCAAAAATCAAGTGACATTCTAAACGGCAAACAATAACAACAACAACATACAGTACAAAAGGCCGCTGGTGTTGTTGGCTTTTGGTTGTACGGCTCGTTGGTCAACTCGTTTTAGCTTGTTCATGTGTAGTGAGCGGAAGAATTGGGTGAGGGAAAGGCAGGCAGGCGGGGCATGTAAAGCATACATTAGTCAAAGGGCAAACTGCAACAATGACAACAGTAGCAGCAAGAGCAGAAGCAGCAGCAAGAGCAACAGCAGTAACAGAAGTTTCACTATGCTTTCGTTATATTATCATATGCATATCAAATGATAGCGATCCACAAAAAAAATGTTAAAAAAAAAAACAACAAAAAATTGATATTGAAACTTTTCGGTTAAGGCAAACTTTAATATACAGTTTTATTCTCTTTATGATTTTGAAACAAATTTAATAACGCTTGAAAAATCGCAATTAAATTCAGTTTTCATTTACTTATTTTTTTCCGCACACTTAACCTGATTTTGCGTCTATTTTTCAAGATGTTTTAAAGTGCCAAGCAAAAGCCATTGACGACTCTCTCTCTGTCTCTCGCTCTCTCTAGGCCCAATCTGTGGAGCACTTGTCAAAATAATATTTCAACGTTTGCTTAAAAAAAAAATAAAATATATATATATATAGTATTTATATAGTATATGTAGAATTTGTAGGGCAACAAGCTATGTATGATGTGTCTATGTGGCGGCTACCCAATATGACTTGAAGAGTTGCCGCCTGCTGCCTGGGAAAATGTGTTAAAAAACATCAACCAAAAAAAAAAAAAAAAAAAATATGGAAAATTCTAAAAAAAAAATTTTCTGCAATTTGTTGTAGCTGCTGTGTAGCTCAACTTGCCTCTATTGCTGTTGCTGCTGCTACTGCTGCTGCTGTTGCTGTTGTTGCTGTTTTTTTCGTTCTGTTAGTTCGCGTGCACAGATTTCCCACAGCAATGTTTGTTGCAATGTTGTTGTTGCCTCTTTTGTTTTTAACAAATTCAATTGTATTATGCAACATCTGCCGCTGCCGGCGTTTGCTGCATCGACGTCATCGTCGTCGTCATCGTCAGTCGCCGCGTATCTAAAACTTAAATTTATACAAATATGCAATCCACTCGACGAAGCTAAGTTCAGCTGCTGCTGCTGTTGCAGCCCATTCACCACAACTTGGCCCCCCACCCCGCCTCGGGTGGTACAGCCGCTGGCAGCATTTATTGTTGCCATCAATAAAGTTATGTAAAAATACAAGCACAAGTGTGTCTGTGTGTGTGTGTGTGTGCTACCCGCTGCCAATCCATTTTACATATGCAACATTTTAGGTTTTTTTTCATATCAACGACCTCAGTGTAGTTGTTGCTGTTGTTGTTGCAGTACTACATCAGTGATTGAATGAGGGTTAGTTAAGGGGCCACAAGAGCAGTGATGATGTAGGGTTTGGCATCGACATGAGGAGGGGGGAGGGGGGGGAGTATGTGGAGTGTAGTAGTCACTCAGCCGACGAGTGAAATTTACATGAAGTACATCATTGTTCAGCTTTGTCAAGCGCGCAAAATTTGTACGAATATGAATGAATGCAGTGACAAGAGCAAGAGAAAGACAAAAAAAAAAGCATATATAAATATGACACATATAAAATACACTGTCACTATCACTATCACAATCTCAAGGTTAAATATTGATATTACTAATTATATAAGACTATCATAATATGCTTTATATAAAATAATTAGCATAAATATGTAAAAAATAAAGATGATTGCAATTTTTCAAACTTTCAATTAAATTAACATTTGAGGTCACAAGATTATTTACGCTTAGATTTGCACAAAAGATGCCTTTGAGTTGTGCTCAGATACAGATACCAAATGCAGATGCAGATACATATCTATATTTATTTATTATATTAGTTGAGCAATGAATTGAATGTATTATCATTCTAATAGGGCGCATAATCAGTGAGAATTTAATTTGATATACGATAAAATTTATAACAAAAAAAATAAAAATAAATTAAATTAAATTAAAAATGAAAGAAATATTAGGAAAGGAAGCGCATGGTAAAAAACGCTAATACGAATAATATTTATAAATATTTATAAAACATATTTTAGATTGATAAATAAAGTGTAATGCTCTACATATATACACTAACATATATCGTATATATATATATATATATATATATACAACAAGCATAAATCGCTACCTCTGTTACCTTTTGGGACAAACGTGTGGCGGCTATTGTTGCATGCGCTGTTACTGCTGCTGTTGCTGCTGCTGCTGCTGCCAAGAATCAACGAATGCAGCGCGCACAACAAAAGAACACAAAACCCAAAGCAAACCAGGTCGTCGGACAGTATAGAGTGCAACTGCAACAGGAGGTGCTCTGATATGGGGGGGAGGCCACATTGAAGGGGGCTCAGGCTGTGCAGACCTCTGGACTCGTCAGAGATATGTATGTCTGTCCGTATGTCCATCTGCCCGTCTGTCTGTTTGACTTTTTGTCTGTCCAATATGTCCGTCCATACGTCCAGTAAGCGAGCGAGCGAGCGAGCTTCCAGCATTTGCATATGTTTCCTGTGACTTTTGACGATTATATGATTTTTCTGCTCTTTACACGAAGAGTTGAGTTTTGCCTTTAGTTTTTATTTAGCTCGTTTTTGTTTTTGTTGTTTTTGTTATTTTCTTCTCATTGTTGTTATTTTTGCTGCTGCTGCTGCTGCTTGCTGCCACTTGCGCAACGTTTGGCAACGGGGCAACTGCTGCAGACGCGTTGCATAAAAATAAATCTCCACACAAGCAACAAGCAACAACAACACTAAGAGAAAGAGAGAGAGAGAAAGAATAGAAACAACGATGACTACGTCTCGACGTGGCACATGTCCCAAGCTGCTGCAGGCTTGAGTGCCTCTGCCACCACTGCCTATGGCGGCCACTGACTGCTGTAGCAGTAGTTGTTGTAGTAGTAGTAGTATCCAAAGCCCTGGAGATTTACGTGCAATTCAACAGTTTTATGACTTTACCATCTTTATAACAACGTTTGGCTATACAAATATATACATATATATATCTATATATATATAGTATTTTTTTTGGTATTTTTATTTTGACTGCTCAGTTTCTTGTTTGTCCAAAAAACACACACACACACACACACACATACATATGTATATAAAAAATATATATATATATTATATATAAATCCAAAATAAATTTGCCTTTGGGAATTCTTGTAGCGCATTTATTTGGCAAAAAGGCAACAAAAATAAAAAATAAAGCCAACATATTTTCAACTTATGTAAATTTGTTATTATTGTGTGGAAAGCACAAAAAATAATTGCCAAAAAAAATAAACAAAATATTCATACGAATTATTTTGATATTTTGGCAAAGCATAAATGCAAAAGAAATCGAAGAGCAACAAATAAAAATAATAATAATAATAAAAAAAAAACAGAATAGAAAATTTGTCAAAGCTTCGGATTTCGACAAACCATTATATGATACATGAAGCAACAGCAGCAGCAGCATCAGCAGGCTATATATTAACCATGAATATGAATGTATATGTGTTGCCATTGCTGCCTTCTTCTCTCAGACGAGTATTAAATTTATTTTAAACGTTTGACGACACAACAACATTCAACATTCAAATATTTTAAACGATTTAAGAATGTGAATTGAACATCATTTGACAACATGAGAAAAATCTTTAAAAATGACTACTGACTGTGGCATATTTATATAATACATCGATTTATAGTTAATATCTACATATATGTATATGTATATATATATGTATATATATAATATGTAAAGATCTCAGCATGAACTCTGCGCATCATTCAACACTCGATTTATGTTGCCAGTCAGGCAGCCAGTGAGTTGTGAGTGTTGTTTGAGCTAAAGCTGATGTGACAACCAATTAAATAATAATTTTTTTTTTTTTTCGTATGTTTTTATGGCTTTTTTTGTGTATTTTGAAGGCGTAAAACTCATCAATAAATTTATTTTTTATTTTTTTTTTTATCTTTAAATACGCAACAAGTTACCAAAAACTGAAGATAAAGAAAAGGAAAAAAAAACGAGCACGCAACTCAAACTTAAAATCAAAACTAAATGATGTTATTTAAGTTTTAGCAACAAGTCGTCAAGGTAGAGGGACGAAGAGGCGGGGCAGAGAGCAGCAGCAGCAGCAGCTGCCTACTTTTGTATTGTCATGCAAATAATTGTGGCTGCTGCTGCTGCCGTGTGCAGTTAATAATGATATATGCCCAAAATCAGATAACTCATATGGCATCTTCTCGCCCTTCTTTATTCTTATTGTTGTTGTTGTTTTTGTTGGAGCGTAAAGTCAATTCTTAATTATAAGCCTAAAAAAAAATCTGATGTTGACGAGAGAAGCGACAGACAGAGAAAGAAAGAGAGAGATAGATAGAGAGAGAGGGAAGGAAAGATTGGAACAATAATAAAACCAGTTACAAAACGTTGTTCACGAAAATTTGCATAAGAATCGGAAGTTTTTCCTCCAATGTATATTAACTTGTTTTATGTTTGTCATTATTGGCGATTTTACAGACATGTTTCTGTGCACACGGCGGCGGCGACGGCAGCTACTCGTGTTATACACCTTAAACTCCATGTAGTGAGGCAAAGAGACAACAACAACAACTGAGAGATGAAGATAGCATAGAGTGTATGAGTATGATTTGACTATATACTGTATATGTATATATATATATATATATGTCTATATAGCTATGTATAAACTACTGTGCATGCAACTCCTATTGCTAGTAGGAAACGATGTTGCATCAAGTTAGTTTTAAGAGCAAAAGCAGCAGACTCTTGAGACTCATTAACACTGGCAATGGCAATGCCAATGCCAATGTCAGTGTCAGTTTGTTGCCAGGGTAGGGTGGCTCATAAAACTATGTACGCAATTTTTTTTTGTATTTTTTTTTTAGTGTTGCCCGGGCGGTTCGGCCTAATGAATATTTATGGCATCTTAAACATAAATTATTTTTGCATACTTCAATATCGATAGACGACTAACTTCGGGACAGAAAGAGAGAGAGAAAGAGGCAGATAGCGATTGGGAATGAAAGAAAAAAAAAAGTTAAAGGCCAGCAAAAGTTTATAGTTAATTTGATTGATTTTATGTGCGACACGAAGACGTCAAAAAGGAGCAGTCTCTCTCTCTCTCTCTCTCTATATATATATATATATAGATACATTTACACACATATCCATGTACATATATAAGATTATATATATGTTGTGATGTTGCATGTATGCTGCTGCTGCACAATGTGCCGCACAATGCAGCCATTTCATAAACAATTTGTAGGCCTCTTTACATTGATTAATGATATAATAGTCAATTTTGCGGGCAAGAAAATGTGTTAAGGAGTTTATAGAGGGGAACTCGGGGCACGGGGAATATACGAGTGTGATTTCTAACGCGTTAAAGATGCGCAATCATTAAGGCAGCTGCTAGTGGTGGTGGTGATCCTTTCAACATGACAGCGCAGGATCAAAAGGGCTCAAAACTACAACAACAACAAGAACAATAAAATGATGATGATGATGATGATGATGAGTTAAATAAATAACTAGAAGAAAAAGTCTCGCTTTTAACGATTACAAAACAAATTTGATATTGATTATGGTGCGGCATAAACAAAAGTTATGCACAATCAAAACGCCTTTCGAAATGTTAGAAGATCATAGCAAGATCATTAGATTGATTGATGTATTTAAGGATGTTTTGTTGTGTTTGTGTGAGAAAAAAAGACAACGTCATCGGGAAAGAGCTACAGATAAAAACAAGAAAGCAAAAGTTATTCTTCAGCGAGCCGAAGATTTTATACCCTTTTCAGTCTTAAAGGAAAAGTTTTTATAGAAAAATGTAATTTTCGGTCGATTTATATGAAATTTATATGAAAGGTGTAATTCGTTATTAAACCCATATCCTGTAAGTTTGAGCCGGATAGCTTTAAAAACCAAGAAAAAACATTTTTTTTTTGGGCCGATCGTTCATATGGCAGCTATATGATATAGTGGTCTGATCGGGCCTGTTCCGACCTTAATACAGCTTATGGTCGTATGGAGTCTATCTACCAAGTTTCATTGAAATAGCTTTAAAACTGAGAAAGTAGACGGACAGAGATACAGAGGGGGACGGTCGGGCAAACGGACATGCACTTTTGGATTCTCCTGTCGACGCGGAACAAGAATATATACATTTTGTTGGGTCTTCCACGCCTTCTAAGGGGCGTTACAAACTTTTGTCTAAACTCAATATACCCTCTGGAAGGGTATAGAATAAATGTGTGATAGAAAACCATAGAGCAGCAGGAGAGTAGAAAAAAACTCTGAGCGCAAGTGACAGGGTTTTGAATATGTTGGCTAATTGTATCTAGAATTGATGAAGCACAAGCTGATATATATAAATATATATGTACATATATATATTCTCATTCCCAAACTGTATCTTATGAAAGATATAAACAATATTCAGCTGCAGCTACAATTATAGTTTTCTATCTGCATTAATGCAATAAAATGAACATTTTGTTGATCTGTCAAATGCCGTTTTAATGATTCCAATGAAGTTGATGATTTATAGCCAATATTGTCTTGTGTTGGCTACTTTTTTTTGGCCTTTATTTGTTGTTTTTGTTTTCTTTAGCATTGAATACTACTACTACTACTACTGACATATTGATGAGATTGTAATCGAAATGAGAAATTCCTGTGGCTTTTGCTGTTGCGCTGCCGCTGCCCCCTGCAACCATTCAATTTTCCAATGATAACAATTGTACAATGTATGTAAATCAAAGGCTTTTCGGGGACGCCCTGCAGTTTTCTAACTAATTAACACTTAATTTTAAATCAACTTGCAAATGCAACACAGCAGCAGCAGCAAAGAGAAAGAGAGAGATAGATAGATATATATATAGATGAGATGAAGAGGCTGGAAAAACAGCAGCTGCTGGCTTTTCAGAAAAGCGACAGCACATAGACACACACACACACACACACACATACAGAGAAACATATACAAATGCATAGTACAACATGGATGTCATGTTATAAATTTTGTGGTAATGTCTTTAAATTGTTGTTGTTGTTAATGTTGTAGTTGTAGTTGTTAATCGCATGTTTGTCGAGCGTGTAATGCGCCCATGCTGCGGCTGCAATTACTTTGCACACGACCATTATAAAGACCTCCCCGAACCAAGAAGGTAATAGACAAAACTAACTGCTGCTTGCCAGCCAGCCAGCCAGCCTAATGCTGTATATACATATATGTATAGCTCTCACTGTATCATTGTAACTATTATATACTCGAAACATATGAGAAGTAAGTAAGTATATTCATATATGTATCTATCTATCTCTTTGTATAGTATCTATGTATAATTAAACAAGCAGCAAAATGTTTTGGCTTAATGATTCACAAAATTGTCCAAAAATTTATAACCGAAAGGCCAAAACCTTTATTACTACACTATGCTATGCTATGCTATGCAATGGTAATGTTTTTACCTATTGTTGTTGTTGTTGTTGTTGCAATTGTTGTTGTTGCATGTGTTGTGTTTTTGGCGTTGATTATATAGGCAAGTTAATGCATTTACCACATATGGTTTTCATATTAAGCACACAAAACTAACTAATTGTTATTTTCTTCGCAAATTGGATTTCCATAAGGATTATTCTAACACAATGTATATATGTATATATATTTATGTATATGTATATGTGTGTATGTGTTTGATCTATAGCTACGATAGTAAAGTTAACTACAACCTTAACTAATTAACTGGCTGCATATTTTAATATTTTGTTATTATTTTCATTCTCTCAGTCTCCGTCTCTCTCTCTCTCTCTCTCTGTCACGCTCTCTCTCAATCAATCTCTCCCTCTCTCTCTCACACACACTCCTTCTCTCACTCTCACACACACACAGACAAATTCATTTAGCCAATCGCTTTTATAGTTCGCCCACAGGCTTTTAAATGCTTCATTTTGTTAGTTGCCATTTTAGCCATATTATTAGTTGAATGCAATTTGGCTAAAATTGTCAGTTGAAATGTGGCTTTTGGATAATATTATTACACTTAATGTGGCAACACACACAGACACTCACACACACATATACACATATTCACATATACAAACAGTTGCAACTATATCTATTATGAGCACATAATGACAATGTGTTTATCCAGAATCAAATAGCTTTTAATTCAAAAAATATAATGAGCATATAATTACACATAAAAAAAAGAAAAAAAAAATTGATAGAAATATTAGAATTGAAATTTAAGCAGTTTAATTTTAATGCGATTTATTAATATATACATTTACATATATATTTCCATAGTTATATTTAAATATAAATTATTCATATTTATTTATTTATTCAATTCAATTTTCTATGAACTTTATGCTATATAAAATATTAGCGGAAAATGTTATAGTCTTGCAGAGGGGGAGGGTGTATTAATTTTGGACAGCAGCTTATAACGCACCTTAAGGAGGTGTGCCAGACCCAACTAAGTATTTATATTTTTGATCAACGTCGACAGGAGAATGTTTGTCTATCCGACCGTGCTTATGTCCCTCAGTCCGTCTATCCAAAAGATAGATAAAATCAGATAAACATATGTTAACAAATTAAAATAAACAATTAATTAAAATAAACAATTTATCTAAAATTCTGTATTCTTTTATTTTCAGATAAACTTTAAATGATAAAAGGCGTAAAGTACGTGCTGAGGCTAACTGACCAACATAAACAATTATGGAATAAAAAATCTCTATAGATATGCATCTGGAGATATTGGAGATATTGTATTAAAGGAAAATGTATATAAAGCTTAGGAGATCCATAACGTAAGAAACAATCAATGAAAAATGTGTATTCAGATCAGGAGATCGGATAAAAAAAAGAGGAAAACGTGCGCAGAGATCGTAGATCTTCAAGTATTCCTTAATGTTCTATTACTAAATATTATTACATATTTTACCTAATCTAATTAACATTTTGTATTCTACATTTAGTTTAAAATCTCTCTGGATTTCAATGATAAAGTACGAGATAAACTGCATGTTAAAATAAGCTGAGCAACATAAGCTAGGAGATACGAAAAAAAATGTAGGAAATCATGCGGATACATCAAAATCGGAGGAAAAATTTATATGGAGATCAGGATGTACGAAAAATATAGAAATAGGAAATCGAATGAAAATATATATGCAAATCCAGAGATAATATAAAGTATTTTGTAAAGTTCTTTTTTTAAATGTTCTTAAATATTGAACTTAATCTAATTAATGTTATGTATTCTACATTTAGATACAAAAAATCTCTGAATGTGATATCAATGCATGTGATATAAAATTAAAGGATAATGTGTATGCAGATCTGGAGAGTGAGGAATTCATGCGCGCATATATTGAGTCATTGCAGTGAATATGAAGTGATATGGTGAGTACAATTTCTGATTATTAAATGTTATTATTAGAAATGCACGCAGCATTATTTTTCATTTCCAAATTCCGATTTAAATTTATGAAATTAAATTCTGTACATAAGATTTTGTATCGATAATTTGTCAGCAATTTATGTTTTTGTTATTTTTTTGTCTGTTAAGCAATCCGTGACAGGATTTACTTGTAGTAGAGACATCTACGTTTCATATAAATTTGGTCCAAATCGGACATAATAGTCATACAGCTGCAATAGAAACAATCGAAATCGAAAATTGAGTTTTCGTATGAACATGTTACCTCTTAGATTCCAAGGGTAGGGTATGAAATGTTCTGTCCGCCGAAGATAAATTTTGCGTTCTTGTTTTAATTTGTCTGTGAACAAATTGATATTTTGCACCCTCTCTGCGCATACTCTTCTGCTCCCTTTTATTGCATTCATATTCTTCAGCGAGTTCTCATGCTCCATTTCAAGCGCTACAAATTAACAAATAGAACAAATTCAAAGACATGATGTTGAAAATTTGCTAAATGAAAAGGCAAACATATGTGTTATAGGGAATAACATTTATGTAAATGTTGTTGTTGTTGCTTGCTTGCTTGCTGCTTGCCGCGTTGGGGGCAACTTGTTCTTCTTCTGCTGGTCATATTCATATTCATAGTGCATTATGCTTAGAGTCTTCTGAACGTGTCTCTGTCTCTCTCTGTGTTTGTAACGCAAATATAAATAGAAAACGTAATTTGAAAAGGTGGCGGCCTTAGAGAAAGGTCTTGTAAAATCAGCTTGTATTCCAGCGACAAGAGAAGTGGCGCGTCCACAACCGGGACAACAACAACAACAACGAGGCACCATATCAACTTGTTAGCAACATTTGCAACAGCAGCAGCAGCAAGAGTAACAGCAGTAGTAGTATGTATGTATATGCAACAAGAAGAAAAGAAGTGGCAAGCCAAGGCGCCACATACTGAGCAGTGAATGTCTATGCGGCGCCTTCACACACTCATGCAACCTGCTCACGCACAGATGGAGAACAAGAAAACTTGCAAAATGTGAGAAAGAGAGAGAGAGAATTTGCAGAGTATGATTTGCTTGTGTGTCGATGCATCGCGTTAGTTTGACAGAGACACGGACGAGGCGAGGAGAGCAAAAGCACACGGACGGACGTTCAGTCGTTCGACTTCGACTCCCGAAGCGCACATAGACGCCAATTAGCGTTCAACATTTTATGACAATTCGAGCGTGGCAAGAAGTATGCATGTGATGTGTATGTATGTGTGTGTATGCATGCATGTCTCTCTGTGTGTGTGTGTATGTGTGTAACGCTTAGGGGTGCAACTAGCACATGGCAAAAAGCAAAAAAAAGCGAAAAAAGCGAGAAAAATCAACGCGCTGCTGCTGCAGCACTTCATTATAATTATGGCAGTGAGCAGTTGCAAGTTGCAACTTGCAGCTGCAACCTACACAAAAAAAAACCGACCGAAACTAAAAAAAATATATATATCAAGTCGCAGCCACATATATGTACATGTATAGAAAATTTATAGCTGTATTTGTATTTGTATTTTAGATACATTTGCCAAACGTCGTTTGTCTATCTTGAGCTAAAGTAGCGCATTGCCTGCCTGCCTGCCTGCTTGCCTCACTGCCTGCCTGTCTCACAGCTTGCCTCACTGGCTGACTGCCTGACTGTGGCTGCCTGGCACTATTACATATATAAGCTTTTGACATTGGCGCGACATTGACACCGAAATGTTGGTTAATAAATTTTCCTGACTGAACTGAACTAAACTGAGATGAAAATCCCGCAGCAGTTTTCAGTGTCAAGTATCTGACATTTGGACTTTATAAATGACAGACAGTTGAACGTTAAATGAAAAGCTGTTTATATTTATCGTACTCTTGCAGAAGGTATATTAAATTTGTATAGGAATTTGTAACGCTTCTGATGAGGCGTGACTCAGCATAGACAGCAGGATGCACATTTACCAATGTCCTCCTGTCTGTCTGTTTCAACCCAAATTTGTCTCTTAGTTTTAAAGCCAATGAAACTTGGTAAACATACTCTCTATACACATAAGCTGTAAATAAGTCGTAATCGTCCAGATCGGACCACTCTATCATATAGCTGACATAGGAACGCTAGGCCCAAAATGATCTTTCCTTGTTTTGTTAAGATATGTGGCTAAAACTTACAAGATTTGCATTTAGTGAGGACATAAATGTCTCATATAAATTTGGTGTAAATCGGACGACTATATCTTATAGCTATCATGGGAACAATCGGTCCTGAATTAAGTTTTTGTATGAAAATTTGTTTTGTTTTCTAAGCTATACGGCTGAGACTTTCAGGATTGCCATTTATTGACGACTTACAACACTCATACAAATTTGATCTATATCGGACCATTATATTATATAGCTGTCATAAGAATAATCGTACGAAAATTGAGTTTTCTTCTAAGACTGCAAAGGGTATAAAATCTTTGGCCTGCCAAAGATTACTTTGCTTTCTTGCTTTTTCATAGCTTCTAAACCACAAATCTTGCAAATACAAATCTTTAATATGCAGTCGAACATGTTGAATTTATGATAGATTGTTAATATTATTGTCGCTGTTGTTGTTGTTATTGTTCGTAATGAAGTTGATTTTCATTTTGTATGTAAAAAAAACGTTGAAACTTGATTTAAAGCTTAAAGAGAAATTTACAAGGATTTGTTTGCTCACATTGCTTGGTAGTTGGGCAAATTGTGAAGATGATGAAGAAGAACATGTCAAAAAAACACAAGTAGCTTAAAATTATTGCAGTTTAATCTCTTTTATTAAGACTTACTCTAAACATGCAATTATTATATACTGTGTACTAATTCCTCTGTTTAGCTGCTTATACTTAGTCAATGTCATTTATTGCTTATGCTTAAATCAACTTGTTGATTAATTAGCCAAAACACACACTGCTATACAAAAAAATACTCAAATTAAAATGTGTTTAAGAACGAACGTGCACATCATTATCATTATCATCATTATCATCTAGCGGCTCTTTCTCTCGTTAACTTAAATTTGCGGAAAAAAAAAATATTTCATTTGTTGTTGTTGTTGATCAGCAACAACGGACGCTTGTGCTGTCGGAAGACGACTGTGAACATATTTGTATGACTGTGACTGTAGACGGACATTCAGTGCTCTTGCACATTTGATATATTGCCACACCTTTAATCACTCCGCCACCGCAAAAGGTAGCTGTATATATATATATATATATATATATATATATTTCGAAAACTTTTGATGTGCCGAAATTGAAATGGACTCATTCGTGCATGCGCTTGCCACAAAAGCAAAGTAAAATCAGCAAAAGAACAGATCAGAGCGAGCAGCAGCAGCAGATTATAAAGTGTAAAAGTAAAGCTTAAAGAGAAGAAGAAGATTCTTCTCAAAACTTAAGCGCAGTTGATTTTGTGCTGACTTATTCGCCGAATTCTCACAAAACACAAAAATTATAATTTATTTAGAACAACAACAACAACAGTCACCATCAAACCTCACATCTTCCTCATCAGCCTCATCAGCCGGATCGAAATTTGCTTCATCTTCCTGAAAGTGTTGCTGCTGCTGCTCAAAAGAGCTTCTGCTTTTTGTTGCTGTTGTTGTTGTTGTTCATCCTTCAGAATTTTTAGCTTTTGCAGATACAGATACAGATACAGATACAAAGATACAAATAAAACAAAATTCATTTCACTTGAATTTTGAATTTAAAAAGCATGAGTAACTTGCCAGATTTGCCAGATTTATTTAGCTTTTTGTTGTTGTTGTTGTTCTTCTTCTTCTTCTCTGATGTTTTTGTTGGCACAGAAAAAAAACAAAAAATTCCTGGCCAGCCAAACGGGCGACCCAGAAGTAGTCAGTCGAAGGCAATTAAAACAAATCATTCGGACACTGGAACTAAACCATTTCAAATTGAGTGGCGGCATCAAAGTGGCCAATGACATTGGAATTGGCCGAAATTTGAAATTATTTTTTTTTTTTGAGCTTTTGGTTTTTGTTTTTATATTTTGGCCATTTGATGCTTTCCTTTTTTTTTTGTTGGCCCTCATCTAACAATAAGCTGTCGAGCATGGCAAAAGGGATAAAGTTCAAACACAGACCAGTCAAAAAAAATGAGAATGTATTGTATGTGAGAGTGAGAGTGCGAGTGAGACTGAGAGACTGGGAAGTTTTTATTATAAATTGCATTGACTATAAATAATTTTAATTATATTTATTATGCCATATGCACAGAAAACAGAAAACTGAAAACATAAAACAGAAAACAAAATAAAAATACAAAATACCATTTTTATAACAAGCTTACGTTTGGTTAAGCTTAATGAGTTTATACATATTCATACTCATTTATTCACATATTCACATATTCACATGTGAATACCAAAAATTGTTGAATTGCATACAACAACATTTGCTTGTTGTTTGTTATAGATACATGTAATTTGTATGGGATTAATATGAAATTAAAAAAATAAAATAAAAAAATAATAATAAATACTACAAAAAGAGTATATAAAAAATACATTATTTATGATTAAATTTTGTTGTTTACGTTGTCTCAGACGAAAGTATTAATAAATATTAAAGAAAATCAAACTATATTTTATAATATTTTGTTGTTATTAATTGACGGCCAGTACTTATTATATGATACTAAAATAAATTAGCTTAAAAAGAAAATGATGACTATGTGTGCTGCTGTAGTTGATTATAAATGTTATATAAAAACAATAAAGCAAAAGTTATCTTCAGCAGGCCAAAGATTTTTTTATACACTTGTAAGCTTAGCAAAAAACTTTTTATACAAAAACTTAAATTTCGTGCGATTGTTTCTATGCCAGATATAGAATTTTGTAATCCGATTTAGATAAAATTTATATGAAACGTAGATGTTACTGCTATATTCAAATTCTGTCAGTTTCAGTCAGATATCTTAATCTGCCAAAAAGTTTTTCATACAAAAGCTACATTTTCAGCCGATTGACAGCTATAAGATATAGTAGTCCGATATAAAACAAATTTGTATGAGAGTTGTAAATCGCCTATAAATGGAAGTTCAGCCGGATAACTTAACAAATAAAACAAATTTGCACACAAAAACTTAATATAGGACCGATTGTTTCTATGACAGCTATAAGATATAGTTGTCCGATTTGAACCAAATTTATATGAGACGTAATTGTCTTTACTAAACGTAGATCCTGTAAGTTACATATGGATAGAATTAAAAACATAGAAAAATCTACCATTTACTGACGGTCATTCCCATGACAGCTATATAATATATATATATACTTAAATCCGACTTATCTGCAGCTCATGGATATAGGGAGTTTCAAGGAGATAACTCTAAAACTGAGAGACAAGTTTATGTTGAAACAGACGAACAGACGGATAGAGTTTCCTGGTTATGCTGATCAGGAATACATATACTTTGTTGGGTCTGCCACGCCATTTAAGGGCCGTTACAAAGTCCGGTAGCCTCTGCAGAGTTCTACCAACATATCGCTATGCCTTTAATGAATATTACATGTGATGCTCTATGGCTATAAAGTGTGTTTTGAAGTTATCTACTGCTATATAAATATTGGCTATACTCTTCATATATAGAATAACATAGGCAATGAACTATATATCCGCAGTATAAACTAGAACAAGTTTAATTGCTTCTAATTTGACATTTACTTGAATACTGCTTCTGCTGTTGCTGCTGCTGCATGCCACTTAAAAAACATTTAAATTTCGCTACATACTTGAAATTTGAACAGTTTTCAGTATTGTAACACAAACACACACACACTGCAGCTTATAGAGAAATGTAGTTTTATGCCGCCAATTGAAATGAAATTTAGGACAGTTAATATAATTTATAATATATATATATATAAAATGAAATATCTATATATTCTCTATATATATTTATATATTTATATATGCTAGAATTCAAAGTTGATTAAGTGCCTGAAAATTGTATGCTGAAAATCTAAAATATTTATTTACTATATGTATGTATGTGCTACATGTGTCAGTATTTGTTTACACATGCAACACAAGCGTGATACGTGCAACAAACTGTTTTGTGGCTGTGTTATTTTAAGCGTTTTGTTCATTGTTAATTTAAAGCATACTTTGCCAGACATAACCAGGCTAACAGCAACAGCAGCAAGCGGTGCACACATACAGACAGGCAGGCGACGATGTGTTTGAATAGTTGGAAAAAAAAAAATAAATAAATAAAAGAGAGAGAGAAAAAATTCTTGATAATGCATAAAATATATAATTTGCAAAATTAATTAATTTTTACAACACATTAATTTCACCCTGACTGACACATACACACACAGAAAGAGAAAGAGAGAGAGAGAGTGAGAATGAAAGATAGATAGACTTATACACACACATATACATACATATACGCAATTGCAGTCAGTCAGCCGTTGCCATATGCACCGTTGCCCCAGTGGCCACAGTGGCCGATTTTAACCCATTACAGTGCCTACTCACTCTGTCTCACACTCCCCTTGCCGCCCTCACTTTACCACAAACCCCTTGACAAGTGTTCCCACTGGAACTCTACATAGTCCAGGTCACTCTACTGTCTCTCTCTCTCGCGCGCTATCCCTGCTGCCATTGCTGCTGCCGCTTGGCTATTGAGGTAAAATAAAAGTAACTACAAAAAGCGCTTGCAGCGCGCTCATTATGCTGCTGTTGCTTGCTGCTTACTGCTGTAGCACTTGTATAATTTTTATTTAATTTATTTAAAGCTTTGCTAAAATGAAGCACAGCCATATAACAGTATATAGCATATGATGGCATACAGTAATAAACCATAACAAAAAATACATGTATACAAAATATACACCGTAAAAAATTCAATGGCACACAATTTGGCAAATGTTATAAATAAATTCAAGATAAATATTTATGTGTTATAATTTCAATTAATTCAAATAATTATCATAATATTCTATATAATATGTAATACAAGTTTTATTTGAACGTTTCGCTCTAATTGCAAAAGCGGCGCAGCGCAGAGCTCAGCTCAGCTCTTGGGCTTATACAAAGTAGCAGCTTATATTATGCTACTACACAAGACACAAGGCGTCAACACTAGCAGTCAGTGAAGCACAGTGTAGTGTAAACTATATAGTCAGTCCTATGCGAGGGGGGGAAGGGGAGGCATAGGAGTCAGAGTCAGAGTTACGGTGCCTGCATTTCGTTTAAGCTTAATACACACAGACACAGGCACAGACACGCTATATAATAACCCCGAAATGGACAGTAGTTCCTGCTGCTGCTGCTGCTGCTGCTTATGTTGCTGCTCGTTTAGTCCTTTTGTGTGTGTGTATGTGTGTTTGTGAGGTGTGTGCAACACCCAAGTTCATGTAGCACTTTGCTTCTCGCCTCGCATCACACGTGTAAGAGCCGCACCGTATGTAGATGTGTGTTGCCTTTATTTTTTTTGTTTTTGGCATAAGTTTTATGAGTGCTTCGATCAAAATTGAGCTGGCCCGCACGATGACGACGACGATGAGCGACCGTTCGGTCTGTCTATCTCTCTGCCTGTCTGTCTGTCTTTCTGTTTGTCTGTCTTTTCATGTTGCAAATTATGTATGTCTTTTGACACGCAGAGTTGTCTCCCATGATGTGCCTCAGGGTATAAAAACTTAGCCAAGGGTACACTCAGTCCTGTCAAAGGCAAAGGAGAGAGGCACACTTTATCCATTGAGTGAGTATAACAGATGATAGGGGATAGACAGAGACAGTGAGAGCAATATGTATATGCATACTTACTTGTGCGAAATTAAAATGTGCTACATTCGCATGTTTAATTAATGAAAATGTTTGACAATGTCGCCCGGGTTTTAACTTTGTTTTGCTGCTTGCTTCTTCCTTTCGTCTCTGAGCCTTTTTATCGTCTCTTATGATACTACTGCGCTCTGTCTCTTGTCTACTTTATTTTTGCCATTGCCTTGTTGTCCTTTCTTTTTTTTTTGCTCTGTCTATTTTATTATTTTATTTATTTATTTTTTTGTTTTTTTTTTAATACTTGCTCTTCAGTTTTGCGCCTCTCTCTCTCTCTCTGGCGTTGCTGGCGTTTTGCGGTCGAAACACTTTGATGGAATGCTCGCTCAAAATGCCAACGCCAGGCGGCCAGCACGCACATGTGTGTGAACAGTCTTTATATATATATGTGTATGTGTGTGTGTGTGTGTGTGTTTGTAAGTTGTAATGGGCCCCTTGCATTATTGAAATCGACACAATTTTACTTTTAAGCAGCGGCACGGCGTCTTCTCTGTCTCTGCAAAAACATGTGCAGACCGCAGCCAAGACTTGTCGCTCTCTTTCTCTCTGTCTCTGTGAGTGACAAGACTCTTTGGTTCCAAGTCAGCTACAGTGGCTTAAAGCTGACAAATTTTATTTGAAAAAGAAATATATATAAAAATTAATATATTTTTCTTTCTCAATTTTAAAAAAATATTACAGTAAATATAATTAATTATATAAAATTATAAAAAATTATAAAAAATTATAAATAAATATAATATGCAAATTTATGCATTATATGTAATTTTTGTAACACTGTATGCAACATCAACAACATGTTGCGTGAGGTGTTGCTGTTGTTGTTGTTGTTCTTGCTGGTAATGCGATTGCAACTGCTAACGTCTCGTCGCAACGCAACGGATCTGTCTTCTGTCTTCTGCTATGTCTGTCTGTCTGTATGTCTTTGCTGGTCTGGTCTGGTTTAGCCTGGTGTGGCCCTGGCCTGCTGATAGTGTTGTTGTTATTGTAGTAGTATGTGGTGTGAGTTTGCCACATCAAGTTCAAAGTCGAAATGCTTGTAATATGCAAAAATGTTTTAATTAATCACTTTGATGCACACCGGCAAAAAAAACAAAAAAAAAAAACAGAACTGTTGTGAAGACAGGCGCAGGCGCAGGCGCGTGACATATTGAGAAGATGTTACTTCGATGTTGCAATGTTGCCATGTTCTCGATGCCCTTCATCGAGGTGCTGTTCCTGCTGCTGCTCCTACTCCTGTTCCTGCTGCTGCTGCCTCTGTCGTTTTAGTAATGTTATTATGAGTTCTTATAGTCTTACCCCCGTAACCAGCAACCTCTGTCTGCAGTTTCTTCCACATCCTACACCACAACGAAATATTTATGTCTTAATAACTTTGTCATCATTAAACAAGTCGAAGCAAGCAGTAAAATTAATATGCTCATGTTTTGATATTGAACTTTACTTTAAGACAAGTAATATGGGAAATTTAATTTTTTGTTTTTGATAATATAAAATATTGAAATGCAATTTGAGGGGTGGAAACTAATGCAGTGAAGCCTTTTATAAAATATTATTTTGTAATATTTACAAAAAGAATTGAAACGTTTTAAGCTTTGTGTAAACAACAAATAGAAAAATATATAAAGTTCCACTACATATGCAAAAATGAATATTTAAAATTTATTGCAATATTCAATGGATATTTTTTTGGGTTTTAGCTTTTTTCTAGTTGTTGTTTTTGTTGTACAGTCTGGTTTTATATGTACTACTATATATACATATATAGAGCCATAGAGTTAACATTTTTAGGGGTTTATGTGCGAAAAATATGTTTTGATTGGAAAAAAAAAATTTGATTTGCTTTGCTTTGCTTTGGCTTCCTCCTACTGCTGCTCGCTCTGTACTATATTTCCCCATTGGTATTTTTCAGTTTTTTGGACTTTTCTTTGTGACTTTAGCGGAGCTTACGAAATGCTTGTTAAATTACATTTTCGACATTTTCCCTAGCAGCAGGCAAAATGACAATAAGGCTGCTACTGTAATAATAATGGTAAGGGGGCAAAAACCGCCAACGATGTCGTCGTTATCGTCGACGCAATGGTAAACAATATTTTGCTTTATTTTTTATTCTCCCTCCCTCACTTTGCACTGTTCTGTTCCACTGTTTGTGTTCAATATTTCATACTTTTTCTATTTGTCGGCGGCTATGGCGATGGCGAAACCTTCACCTGGCTTTAGCCTGACATTGTGTTTCTTGTTTTCTTTATTATTATTATTATTGTTATATATTTTTTTTCTGTTTATGTTTTAGTTCTCTCTGTTGTTGTTTTTTTTTATGCATTTTTCTGTTTGCTATTTTTAATTTTCCGCCAGTGACGTTAAGCTTGTCATTAACCCAGTTTGAACTGTGCGCAGTAAAACAGGTGATGGTGAGTTGGTCGGGGGAGAAGGTCTATGATCCGTGGAAAGGGTCACAGTCTGTGAACTGTGCAGAGTTGAATAGTGTATATATATTGTGAATTTTTTATGAACTCCACGCTCTCTGTGATTTAAATGAAATTAAAATTGAGCGCATAGCGCATAGCCAACGAATTCAAAGCTGAGGCTTGACTTGTGGGCGCAGTAGCAGCAGCTGCAGCAGCAGTCGAATATTTAACTTTATGCCAAATGGTAAATGCAAGCCAACCAGACAGTCAGCCAGTTAGCCAGCACACTCGCCTCCCTTCCTTCTCTATCGTTTTTCATTAAGTCATTGGAAATTTTTAATAAAAATTGGCATAACGTATAATCAATGGGAAATACAATTGGCGGGATATATAAAAATATAAATAAAATAAAGTGCAACAGTTAACTATATGTGTTGGTGAACCGATAAAGATTAAAAGCAATAGCAGTTGATGATGATACTTTATCATATTTGAATTTTAAATGGTAAATTATATATAATAGTAATATCATAAGATATATTATTATTATTGCAAAATATAACTTGAATAATTCATAGCTGTGAACTTATTATTATTATCGAATTATAATTTCAATCTTAATTTAATAATGTTTAAATTATCGATATATATAAATCTTTTCTGTGTGTGTCAGTGTGTCTGTCTGTTTGTCTGTCTGTTTGTCTGACTTTCGCTTTTGTTTTGGAATTTTAAACAAGTTGAACTCGAAATATTTTTTTGCAAAATACAAAAAAAAATTCGCAAGGCATGAAAATAAATTCCATAAATATGCTGAGCAAATCTTGACTTTTTTGGCGGCAAGTTTTGTTTGTTCTTTGCGTTTCTTGCTCTGATATTTCTTAATATATATATTTGTATATATGTATGTATATATATGTTCTATATATACATGTATATATTTATTTCATATAATTTAAGAATGCCACACAACGTGGCAGGCAGGAGACAGTCAAAAATCAGTAGGGGAAAAAAAAGGTTGTCGTCACAGACAAAACTGAACTTGAGCAATAAAACGAAAAGAAAAAAAAAAGCTTGAAAAAGCCAACAAACCAACCAACCAAATGCCAATAAATGAACAAAAAAAAAAACGACAAAACAGATAAAAAAAAAAAATATTGAAGCGGCATATTTTGCTTTTATAAAATACACAGGGAGAAAAAATAAAAAGAACAAAAAATAACGAAGGCAAGCAACACATTTTTGCTGCCGCCATAAAGCGTAGAAATAAAAGCACTTAAAGTTTGTCAGCAACGTGATCAAAACATGTTAAAAATCGAACTGAAATTACGGCACTTAAGACTCAAGTTCAGTCCAGTCTAGTCCATTCTGTCCCGGACATTGTCGTCGTCTCTAGGCACAAGTTCTACGTTCTCTATTCGCAGTTCTCTTAGTTCTCAAAAAAACAAGCCTCAAATAGCTTTCAGAAATTTATGACTTGAGTGTGATAATGTGAGGCGCCGCAAGGTGCACAATAACAACGCGCACACGCACCACTCTCTCACTCACGCATACAATTTGAATTGGTTTTGTTGTTTCTACTATATGTTATGTTATGTTTGTCCAAGTCCCATGTCTCTTTTTCGCCCTCATCTACATTATAATGGTGTGATTATGAGTATATGATATTCGTATTGATGATTGTTGATTTGGGCATTGTGGAATTGTGGAATATATAATCTACACATATAGCTCTAGCTAGAGCCAATAGCTATATCATATAATATTCAACAAACTTCCGATTTATCTCAATTGTTGAAAATTGAAACGCCAGCGCATTTAGCACCAATTTGGAACACGAACAAGAACACAAAAACTTGAAAACTTGGAAACATGTAAACCGATACAGAGACATTCAAAAAGGCAAAGATGATGATGATGATGATGATCCCCATATGAATGTCTTCATCATCTTTACGGCAACTTTTTAGAATGAGTTTATTTTCTTTTCATTTTTTATTTTATTTTATTTTTTTGGTCATTGATTTGCGTATCACTGCGAGCTGTTAACTTTTTGAAATTTGAGTCGTTGGGCATAAAAAAAATATCGAAAAACTGTTTTGCTTAACGAGGGAAGTTTAAGAACTTGCATATAACAATTTACATAAATATATCTTTTTTTTTATTTTTATTGTTTTTGAAATAATAAAAAAATAAATTATAAAATGTAATAATAATATTTTTACAAATTATGCAAAGTCTCTATACGATCATTTCCAAAAGATATTTTTGTTATTCGATACTTTCCACTCAATGGAAAGGAAAGGAAATCAAAGAAAATGAAAATTGTTTTGTAATAATTTTCCAAATTTTTATATATTGAAAATAATAATATTTCTATAACAGTTTAAAGTATTAGTACAATTGATCAATAATTTCTTTTGTGTCTACCCTTTTGTTATTCATGATACACACACACACATACACAGCAGACCGTCCTCCTTCTTCCATGAAGGCGTGGCAGCTGTCGCCACGGAAGTATACGCCCCGCAATAAAAATTTCCCCCTAAAAAAAAAAAATAACGAGTGAAATATAAAGGTTTCTCTCTCTGAGCTTGTTCACATATCAAATTATTTGCAAAAAAAAAAAAAATCCAAAAATTAAAAGGTAAAAATCTGTCCAAACACTTCAAAATAATTTGACATCGGCACATTTTATTCCCACAAAATCGAAAAATCGAAGCTCTGAGATTTTGCTGATGATATTCTCTCGCTCTCTCTCTCTCTCTGTCTTGCTCGCTGAATAGATTTTGTCAAACTAATTTGTGCGCAGGTAGCGATTCAAATAGAGGATAGACTTCTCATTCAATCGTCTGGCAGAGTCAGGAGGCAGACATATTATGAAGATGTTGGAGTAAAAAGTATCACATGACACAGTTTTGAAAATCAAAAAAAAAAATAAATAAAAAAAATAAAAGTAAAATAAAAGGTTGACAAACTTCTTAAATTACCGATTTGTGTGTAAGTCTCTCTGTAGAAGATTCAGTAGATGCAAGGTCTCGACATCATCTCATGGAGTTTGGGAAGAGACATAAGAGAGTTTTTGAACCTTGAGTAGTCTGCTGTGGGGCAGTTTCAATTTGTGGCTAGCGAAATTTATGAAGCATATAATTTTCATATGCAACACCTGCTGCTGTTGCTGCTGTTGTTGCTGCTGCATTTTCGTTGTTTATTTGTGTGTCTGTGCGTCTGGAACTCAGCGATGTCTTTATGCCTGAAATGCTTATATAAATAAAAAACTTTATAATTGCGCCGACTTTGACTGTGTGATGATACTTTGCATTATTATGTCTGCATTTTGTGTATCTACGGTTCGGTCCGCTGCGTCATGGATGAAGAAAAGAGTAAAAGCAAAGGGTGTGCGTTAGGCTATGTTTTGTGCAGCGGGAGGGGGTTAACTTATAAATTAAATTGAGCAGCAGTCTCACGGCCAAAGCAAAGCCAAGCTGCTGCTGCTGAGGCTGCTTCTTATGTAGTGTACATTAAGGACACTTGATAGCTTAATTTATTGCAAGGCAAAAAGATGCAGGACACAACAGGCTGCAGAAAAAAGCCAATGTTGAGATAATTGCATGCAGAACAACAAGGACAAAACCTCATACTACTCTAACACCACAACAGACTCTACTCAACCCTCGACCGACCGACCAGAGAGAGTGATAGTAGAGACTCTGTGTCGACCAGACCAGACTATCCTATGTTCTGGTTCTGATACTGATTCTGCTCCTGAGTCCTGCTTGTCCTCGTTCTCATCCTTGTTACTGCTGCTGCTGCTGTTGTTCTTATAGCGCGCTTCGTTGGCTCCTCGCAGGCTGCATACTCATATATGCAGGACTACTGTATGTGTGTATGCGTGGGTGCTGCTGCTGCTGCTGCTCTTCTTGTTTTATCTTTGTGTGTGCTGCACTGTTGTGTATGTTCGCGCTGCTGCATAAAACATTTTAAATTGAGCGTTAAAATTAAACGATGCATCGCAAAACTAACAAACGTGGCTAGCAGCAACAGCAGCAGCAACAGCAGCAGTAGCAGCTAGCGAACAGCAGCAGCAGCTGCAGCAGCAAAAGAAGAGGCACAATATGCAATTCGCGCTGCTTCATAGTATTTGTGGGTCGAGCGGATGCTGCTTCTCTGCACTTGTTTATAAGGTCGTTAATCGTATGTGTACCAGAGTATGCTGTACACCCACACCCACACCCACACACATATATACACATATATGTACACTTACATGCAGGCATATGTATATGTACATGTAAGCAACCATAAGCAGCATATAAAATGTGCACAATATAAATTCAAAAGTCAACTGCACTTTGTTCAGATTTTGTTTTTGTGGGGTTAAATGTTCGAGAAATAGAAATAAAATTCATTCAAAAGATTTATTTGAACGCTAATATGATTTTAATTTAACGCGATGACGATGTGCAATGTGCAATGGGCGATGGTCGATGGTCGATGGTCGATGTGCTCTATTACAATGCTATTTATAATATTGACTGGCAAAATAAATGCAATTATAAAACTGATATTTATTTAAATTCTATTAAAATTGATTTATATTACTAGATGATATAATATTTATTCTATTTCAATTAATCTTTGTTTTTTTCTTTTTAAGATTTCAATATGCGATCTGAATGCAGCTGGAAGAAAAGTGACAAGTGCAAAAAAGTGAGTGAGTGTTAAAAATAAGTGAAATAAGTGAATTCAAGAGTAAGTGAGTGAAAAACTAAGTGAAAAGTGAGTGTAAGTGTAAGAAATTTAGGAACTTTATTTTGATTTCGTATTATTTCGTATTATATATGTATGAATAGTGTTATTAGTGATAAAAAAAAAAGCCAGCAATATGTGAAAATGAAGCGATAACTGTGAATGAAAAATGTGAAGGCGGCAATTGGAGCAAATCTTTTTCAAATTTCAATATGCGATCTGCATGCATTTGGTGGAAAGTGTGAGTGTAAAATGTGAGTGAGTGTTAAAACTAAGTGAAGAGTGAGTGCAAAACTAAGTGAAAAGTGAATAAGATATTTAGGAACTTTATTTTGATTTCGTTTTATTATAATAGATATATATGAATAGTGTTATAAGTGAACAAAAAACGCCCGCAATATGTGAAAATTTGTGAATAAGTGAAAAGAAGTATGTGAATGTGAAAGAATGTGTAAGAATGATAAGTGTGAATGAAAGTGTAAAGGCAGCAATCGGAGGAGAAATAATCAAAAGGCAAAGCAGCAAAAAATATTTGAGGATATATTGAAGTGGCTCTGATATAATATGGTACGATCTATCATTTTTTAAATATTTAAAAAATATTTATGCTATATTAATTAATCTATGTTTTTTCTATTTTCTTTTTCAGTTTTCAATATGCGATCTGAAGGAAAAGCGTCAAGTGAAAAAAGTGAGTGAGTGTTGAAGATAAGTGAAAAATAAGTGAAAAGTGTGTAAATGTAAGAAATTTAGGAACTTTTTATTGATTTCGTATGCTTTGGTATTATTATAAGGGATATTTATGAATAGTGTTATAAGTGAAAAATAAACCAGAAATATGTGAAAATCAAAAGTGATAAAATGTGAATGCGGCAATCGGAGGAGGATATATTGAAGTGGCTCTTAAATAATGTGGTACGATCTATCATTTTTTAAAAATTTAAATAATATTTATTTTTACAATTTAACTATTTTATTTACTATTTTATTTATCTAATTTCTATTTTCTTAAATTTTTTAATTTTATCTATTTTTTTTTTAAATTTATTTATTTATTCTTTGTTTTTTTTTACTTAACCATTTTATTAATTATATAATTTATTTATTATTATTTTCTTTTATTTGATTACATTTTTTTTATTTATTTATCTAATTTCTATTTTCTTAAATTTTTTAATTTTATCTATTTTTTTTTAAATTTATTTATTTATTATTTGTTTTCTTTACTTAACCATTTTATTAATTATATAATTTATTTATTATTATTTTCTTTTATTTGATAACATTTTTTTCTTTAATAATTGAAATATTTTCGTTTCAGGTGAAAGTGTGTGTGTTTTTTTTAAGTGTATATATATCTGATATTTTTATGAAGTGGGCGATAAATCAGAAATGTAAGTAGTCCCATAAAATTTATAAAATATGTTAAGAAATTAAAAGATTACTTTAATGTTAATTAAATATTTTTATTGTCTACTTTCAGGTGTTTGTGTGTGTGTGTTTTTTTTTATGTGAATAATTAGTGCAAATATCAACGATGACTCCTTCACATGAATTTTGTGGTAAGTTAATATTTATTTATTATTATTTATTGTTCAAATATGCGCAAAATTTCGTTGTTTATTTATATTTTAATTTGTGGCAAAAAAATAAAGAAAAGAAAGCAAGAAATAAAAACTGCATTTGACAGCAAGTTTTCATTTACCGAATTTGATTGAACTGAAAGCAAACGAAAATTTTCATAAATGTTCGATTGGCAAAAAGAGAGAGATAGATAGAGAATGAGAAAGAGAGAGCGAGAGGAGTAGGTCACAATTGCAGCATAACAAAAACGAACAAAATAAGAGGCGAGGGTCATACGAAAGTCGGTCAGTCATTAACAGATACAGTGCAGAGCTCTAAAGAGCAGCAACAGAATAATAATAACAACAACAATAGAAATAATAATAATAACAACAACTTCACGTTGCAATTGCTGTCCTGGCACACTCTCCAATCACTCAAAAGTCACTCATCGAGAGTTACCTGAGCCAATGTGCAAAAGGTAAACAAAACTTTTAGATAGATAGATGTGTTCATGTCCCTGTCCATGTCCATGTATTGGTCTAAACAAAAGACAACAAACAACAGCCAAAAAAAACAGCAACAATGAAGCAACAACAACAACAACAACAACAGAAAATACTAACAATAAAGTGAAATGAAAATGTTAGCATACAAAAAAAATATAAGTCAACGAACAAGCGCAAAATGAACTTTTGTTAAGGTTTCGTCGTTAAGCATTCAATTTCAATTATTGATAGATACCCTGTAATTTTTTATAAACTTTTGGTATATATTTGTAGTAGATAAATATATCTACATTTTCATATGCTTTACTTCCGTGCTACTTTGATGCTTGAAAATCATTTATACGTTCAATTTATATAGCGAAATCTATAAAAAAAAAAAATAAAAAAATTTAAGAAACTCAATACACTTGACACAATTTACAGGGTATTTAGTCGTTGGCTATAAAAGTAATTATTTTTGTTTTTTTTTTTGTTTATTAGCTTGTCTTGGGTTTGGGTTTTTTTTTGGGTTCTACTCAGCGCGCTTGCAAATTGACAATTTAGCCTTTCACCTGTCTAAACGAATCTATCGCACATCAAAATAAATATTAAAAAATAAATAAAAAAAAAAAAATAGCAATGAAAATAAAAATAAATAAAAAGCAGCAGGCAAGCAACAATGGCAAGGCTAAACAAGGTTGTCGTTCTTCTTGTTGTTGTTGTTGTTGTTGCTGTTGCTGTTGTCAGTCAGGCCGTCAGCCAAGTAGCGCAACGTCACTCAAATGCTCGCTCCGCACAGGCATCACAGGCATCAGGTTTGGGTTTGGGTTTTGGTTATGGTTTGGCTGGCTACAGATTCAAGTTTTGGCTGTTAGTTTACTTCAGCTAACAGCAACAACAACTACAACAACGACAACAGGTCTACAAATATATGTATATGTATCTATATATTTTGAAATTTGAGGCCACCGCTGCTTCGGTACTCGACTTCACTCCTTGACTCGATAGTGTAAAGCTGAGTCTTCTGTGTATGTGTGTGTGTGTGTAGAGTCAAGGCGAAGTCAAGCAGACGGTGAGGCTAGCTATAGTTTTTTATTGACATTTCGGCGCGTTATCGCGCGCTATGTTGGCCAACAAAAGGAGTCAACTTGAAGAGCGCCAGTCACAGTCAACCAGTCCGTCAGCTGTGAGAGAGAAGAGCAGGGGATGAAAAAAAAGACGAGACAAACAGCAAGGCAGCAGGCAGTGTGATGGCAGGCAGCAGAGGCAGTGAGAGGCGCAGTCAGTCGGACAGGCAGGCCCCCTAATCAACTCAACTAGTTGAACTGACTGAATGACGGACTGACTGACGGGTGTATGCAACTCTTTGTCTCTGTGTGTTTGTCTGCTGTAACAGCAAGCAAAAACTATGCTAGATTAATGCCATGCAATTTGACAATTTGAACGACTATTAAATGCTCTAGAAATTTCATTAGAAATTCTTTTATGAGACATAAGAAATTTCATTTAGTTTAAATTAAATTTAAAAAAATTTCTATAAATTTTTACAAGCTTGTCTTTGTAACTAAGCAACACTTTTTGAACTTAAGCAAATTACTGAGTATACAAAACTGATAAACAACACAGCAAAAATTTTTGGCGCGCTGTTGTCTGACAGCGCGCACAGAGAAAAACTGAAGCAACTGCGGCAACAGCAGCAGCAGCAGCAAATGCATTGCACATTATAATTTCCATTAGAAGTCAGTCGGCGGCAGTGGATCAACAACAATAACAGAGCGACAAAAACAACAACAACAACAATAAGAAGGAAATAGAGTAGCGAAACAGTAAAAACAACTAGAGGAGGAATAGAAGGAGGAATAGTGGCATTTGGGAAGTGGCAACGGCATGGCAACGGCACCGGGACACGGCATCGCAACAAGTCCAAGTCCAAGTGGCTGATGGCGTAAACAGTGAACTGTCATTATGACAGTTGATTCTTTGCGGCTGCTGCTTGCAGTTGCAGTTGCAATTGCTGTTGTTGCTGCTGCTGTTGCTGGTGCTGCTGCTGCTGCTGTTGCTTGCTTGCTGCCCATTTAAAATTATGGCCACCGCGTGCAGTAGTTGAAACTGGCAACTTGGCGTTGCGAGGCGGTACAGATATATATAATTTTATACTTTCGCATAATGTTTTGCATTAAAAATTATAATAAGTTTCAACTTTTTGCATTGCAATTTTTTTTTTTTTTTTCATTCTTTTTTGAGCGAGAGCGAGCGCGCCCAGCAGTTGAATGTTGTCTTTTGGCATGCTGCATGGCTGCCTGCATGCTGTCTCTCTGTCTGTCTGTCTGTCTGTCTATCTGCCTGACTGTCTGTTTGCCTGCCTGTCTGTGTGTTTCCTTTACACAGTTTACATTACTGATTTCAGATTTCTGCTTTCAGTTTACAGCTTTTAGTTTTCAGAGTCGACACACACACACACAGAGTCGTCAGAGTTTCAGTGTCTCAGAGAGTTGAGTTTCTGGTCTGTGGGTCAATATCATTGCGCGTGTTATCTCACTGTTACACTACTGGCTCCTCTCTCTCTCTCTCTCTCTCTCTCTATCTCTGCTCACTGCACTCTGCTCTCAGTTCGCTGCCCATGACTTGGTGGACAGAAAGTGGAGCAGCAGTCAGTCAGCCTGTCATTTATTTAATGTTTGAAATGCCAGAAATATATATTCATTGCACTGTATTTTTAATACTCTCTCTCTCTCTCTCTCCCTCTCACTCGCTCTCACTTACTTACTTGCCTTTTGGGCTATCTCTTTCTCTTTCATGCCGCCCTTTTTGCAGTGTTATTTTTAATGGCATTTGTGTAATAGCTAAAAGCTTCATTTCATTTTAAACTTGTTGCTGTTGTTGTTGTTGCGGCTGCTGCTGCACTTGTTATTGTTGTTGTAGCTTTTGCAATTTACCTACTTTGGTTTCTATGCAGACTTTTACTAAGTAGTCAACTAACTGTCTAAAGGCAGTAAAAGGCGGCAGGCATCGTCATCCATAAATGCGCTAAACTTTTGCCCATCAGCTGTTAAATAAATAATTGATGATATTATTATAATGCAGTCTCTAGGTAATCTATAACTTACATTTACATTTTCTCTCTCTCTATGTCTCGCTCTCTCTTGCTCACTCTCTTTATGCCTCTCACAATCTGCCTGTTATCTCTCATTGTGCTAATCAATCAACATAAATTCCCTTAACGCAAGATTCCACTTGTATCTCTATCACTCTGTCTCTCTCTCTCTCTCTCTCTCTCTCTCTCTCTCTCTCTCTCTCTCTCTCTCTCTCTCTCTCTCTCTCTATGCTCATTTCCATGTGCTGCTGCACGCTCTCTCAATAACTTTTAGAAACAAAGTCAAGTTTAGGCAGCTTCTTGTCTCTTTAGCTTCCTGAGGACTTTTAGTTTGTTGCTTGCTTGCCTCTTGGCTTTTGGCTCTCTATCAACTTCCCTTCCACCATCCACTCCATGAAGTGTCTGCACAATGATTAACACCAAAAATTTAACAGTCGCACGCTACTCTTAGTAGCTGTCAATATGCAACAACAACAACAACAATAGTTGAAGGCAAGTTTAAGTTTGCTTATAGAAAACTTATATACAAATAGCTGTGCAACAAGCGGCGGTGGGGGGGTGTTGCTTTCGCAGCCTTTACAAAATGCCCAAAACATCAATTTATTCTCATTAAAAGATCTAAAGGTGTTTGCTTGCTGCTTGTCGTCGTCGTCTTGGCAGCAACAGCAGCAGCCAACAGGAAAAATGTTTGAAAAAGAAGAAAAAAAAACTTTCAGCGGAAAATGTGAACAACAACAAAAGCGGTGGAAAAAAAGGAAAAAGCATTGCAATTTACAAACTGCTGCTGCTCAACTGAACTGTTGCCATTTTTCTCTTCCTTTCCCTTTCCCTCTTTTCTTGCTGCTGCTGCTGGTGTTGGAAAAATGCTTGAAATGAGTCAAGATGCTAAAAGTTTTGGTTTGGGGGAAAAAAATCTAAAGTTGATGATGTTGTTATTATTGTTGTTGTTGCTGTCGCCATCACTGTTGCTATTGTTGTTGTCGCTGTTGTAGAGGCAAGGCAAAAGCTAAGCTGCTTTAGAATTAATGCAACAAATGGTCCACAAATCCCATGGCGGTTGAAAGTTGTGAATGCTTGCTTTTGCTGGCTGTGGCTGTGACTGAGGCTAAGGCTGAGGGTTAAGCAAGTGCAGCCAAAGGTAATAAAGTTTAATTGAATTTTCATTATACGCAATTTTTCTAGCCTTCACCAAGTTGTCGTTGTTGTTGTGGTTGTTGTGGTTGTTGTTGTTGTTGCCCTTGTTGTGAGCCCTTACGTTGCAAAAGCTCTAATGAAAAATGCATTTCAATATTCAATTACGCTACGGCAAACAAATCTGCTGCTGCTGCTGCCTGCCTGCTGCTGCTGCATCTTGTAAGACAGCGCGCGAGATGTGCTCAAAGAATTTTCTTATTATTATTATTATTATATGTGAAACTTGTTGAACACACCAATTGTTGCGTCGTCGCGTCATCGCGTCGCGTGTGTGCGAGAGTAGAGTCTGTTGCTCGTTGTTGTTGTCGTGCGAACTTGCCAACTGTGAGGCACAGCGCTGCACACAAAGAGCAGCGCGCGCAATTTGTGTTGCCTTTGTAATGCAAATTCAAGTGGGAGTCAAGTCAAGTTGCGTTATGCTGAGTAGTAGTGCCTAGTGCCACGCCTACGAGCTAGCACGATGCAACATATTCATATTCTGTGGCAGCAGAAGCAACAGAGGCAGCTGAGGCAGAGGCCAAGTTACAGTCACAGTCATACACAGAGCTAGGAGAGACATTTGGCACTTGTGAAAAACTCCAACAATAACAAAAACAACAACAACATTGCATTGGCATTCATCAGCAGCAACGGCAGCGGCAGCCGCAAAATAATACACGTTGGCAGAGGCCACGCATGTTGCATATAAATGTTGCCTATACTATGCTTGCCTGCCTGGCTGCCTGCCACATGTGTTGCTGCCAGCAGCAAGTTATAGTCAAATCAAATTTTAGTCTCTGCTTTTGCAGTTGCAATTTTGCTGTTGCTGCGTTGCCTTCGCCTTTGCCTGCGCCTTTGCCTTTGATTCTCTGCTCATAATCAGCAGCATCATTTGAGCAATGATAATAATCAACTTCAGCATCAACATCACCATCATCATCATCATCATGATAATGATCAGCATAGCATCGGCTGCAAACGTCAGACTTCAACTTGAACAATGTAGCAGAGAGAGGCAGCTCTTCTCTCTCTCCCGCTTTCTTTCTCTCTCTCTCCCGCTTTCTTTCTCTCTCTCTCTCTTTCTATCTCTCTTACTCTGTCAAGTGGCAAAGCATCTAATAAATCATTTTTGTCGGCGGTTTGTTTGCATTTTTACACATTGCTGTAAAGCAATCTACACTAACAACAACAACAAAAATATATAGACTGCAGATTAGTCGAACTCTTGAATCTAGAGTCAGTTCAGTCTAGACTCTGGCGAGTGTCTAATACCAAGCAGCTGTATGCTCTATGGCCAGCAAATTGGTCTCATTAATAGCCTCGCGCTGTTTTCACCTAAACTATTTTTGACGTTGATTTTGTTTTTTGTGTTTTTGTTTATTTTTTTGTTCTGTTTTGTCTTCTCTGAAATACACTCATTAATCAATTTGTGTATTTGAAAACGATATCTATCAAATTTATAAGCAGTTCGATTTATGTTAAACATCATCAAAAGTCACACTAGGCAAAACATTTGGCATGCGTCGCGTAGTCATCGTCATCATCGTCGTCGTTGTTGTCGTCTCTGATTTACATACATTATATATTATTATTATTATTTCTCTTCTACTTCTACTTCTTCTCCTACTCTTTCTCTTTACATCATTCGCGCTCATCTATCGCTTTTCAAGTTTGTTTTTGTTATTTTTTTTTCTTTATTTTGTTTTTAGTTAGATTGATTGCGGCATTTAAAACGCCTCAAGTCCAAAATGGCAGGCGCCTTGGCAACCTCAAGATAAACGAAAAATAAAAAAAAAGAACCAAGAAAAAAAAAAACAATCGAGTTTTTTGTTTTATAGCGCTCGTATATCATATGAACATGCAAAATTTTTGAAACGATTTTATATCATTTAGCTAACCCGTCGGCAAGCCAGCCAGACAGCCAGTCAGCCATCAGCTGCCATTTTAATTTTGTTTTCAATTGTGAATTTTTTAATGAATTACAATTAAAAGTATGAGAAAAGAAGCAGCTATATCTGATATATAAATATCAGATCTTAAGAAATAAAAGTAAAGCTTGCGCCAAAAAATGAAAATGCATTAGAGCTTGTAATAAAAATTGAATATAAACATAAAATTAATGTTATAGAAAGAGATAAACGTACTGCACAAATCTAGATAAATTTTCTGTCTGAGAAAATTATTAGAAATATTTAAAAAAAATCTACAAGTATTTCTAAAATATTTTAAGAAATTTTAAAGTAATACAAAATTAAAATATTATTTCATACATATATGTATATATTTTTAATATTTCATTGTTTTCAGTTATCATCATTAGAATTTCTTTTTCTTTTATTGCAAATCTAATTTTCTAAATAAATTCGAAACATAATTTTCATTGAAAAAATTATTAAAAATATATCAAAATATTCTAAAGAAATTTTCTTGAATGTAAATAGAAAATCAATTATTTCAAATATTATATTACAATTTTGTACAGCATATATTCTACACTTGTAAATTTCTTGTTGTTTTTCTGTCATAATCATTCGAATTTCATTTGCTTTTATTAAAAATCTAAGAAACTCAAGAGATATTTTTCACTCACAATAATTATTAAAAATATTTTTAAAAAATTCTAAAGAAACTTAAATTTTTCAAATTTAGATTTATAAACACATTCAAGACAAATTTTATACTAAAAAAAATTCTTGAAAATATTTCAAAAAAAATATGGAAAATAATTAATAATATCCATAAAATTAATATAAAAAAAATCTTTCAAAGATAAAATTATTAAAAATATTTAAAAAAATTAAAAAGAAAGAAAGAATAGAAACTAAATAGATTATGAAAATTATCGTCTTGATTCTACATTGAAAATTTAAGATTATTCAAGATATTTTTTTAGCATATATTTATTCTCTACATTTAAATATTTCTAGTTTTTATTCCGACTTCATCGTTAGATTTGCATTAGGGTTTCATTCTGTAGATTTTTCACATAGAAATTTCATAGCAAATCAATTTCAATTAGATTTGTGCAATTGTTGTCGATAGTTTTCCTAATTACCAAAACTATTTATCTTCATCTAAAATATAAATACATACAATACATCCAATGCATGTACGAGTATAGATAGTCTATAAGTTTTCTTTATATATTGCTATCTCATTTTGGCAAAGTGGAGTTGAATATAAGTCCGTTAATGTGGCGTCTTGTTGTCTAAACGTTTCCTGGCAAATGGTAAAATTCAGAGACACCTCTTATTGTGCTACATTGATGCAGAGAAGAGGAGTAGAGGTCGTCCGGTCGTCCCTTGACACGTTACAAAACGACCGCAACACATTAAAGTGAATGCCGCTCGCTTGCGCGCTCGCTCTCGTTGCAAGCAAAAGGTGTTTGGTTTCGGCACGTTGTGTGCAGGCAGAGTGTGTGTTGCAGTATAAGGTGTGCTACGGTGATATAAAGCCAAAAGCCGCAACACTATTTCCCCATTGACAATAAAAAATCTTTATTTAAAACATTTCACGGCAGCAACAATAAAACACCCAAAAGTGTGTTGCTGCTCTTGCTCTTGTTTCTTTTTCTTCTTGTTGTTTTATTTGTTGTTAGAAGCCGAAAACCGCAACATGTTTGAAGCATTTACACGTGCGGCAAAGCTAAGCTCGTCGTAACGGAATAGAACCGACACAGGGATCAATGCAGGGCGTGGGGATGATTGTAATGTGTTACTGTTGAGCTGATGAAGTATACGGCAGGGGGAAGAGGTAACATAGTAGTAACGGGTTGGCACTGTATTGGTAGTAGCAGCAGCAATACTAGCAGCAGGTCAGCAAGCAGACAGCAGCAGGAAACGTGAGTGTGAGTGTGTATGCAACGGCCACTGTGGCAACGTTGTTGCCTCTGCTTGCTGTGCTATGCTCTGCTGTGCTGCAGAGCTATTTCAGTTGTGGAAACTGTCTCAACTATAAAAGAAATCAATTACTTTCGCTACAAAACTGTACGATCGGACGGACAATGATGGTCGAATGGTGGGATCCAGGGACACAACTCCGACTAGAGCTATGACCAAGCCAGCAAATGTATTTGTGTGTGTGTGTGTGTGTGTGTATGTGTGTCCATGTCTGCTCACACTTCCGCCATGGCGTTTGTTGAAATGCAATGAGTTTTTTTTTCGGATATTTTGTGGGTGTAGTAGTAGAGGGGAGAGTGGGGATTTCAGAGAGTAGTAGTAGTAAAATTGAAGCTGCTCAAGTCACGTGCCACAAAGAACGCGCTACAAATTTGTTACAACTAATGCGTGGGTGCAATTCGAAATGTGCTTCTTGCCTTGCTGCTGCATATGCTGCAAGAGTTACTTCAACAATATACAAATGTACATACATAGTACATAGTCTGCAATCAACGAGGGTTGCCAACAAAGTTACTCATTCAAATATAAATTCAAATTGGCTTTTTTCAATATTGTTTAGCATTTCTATATTTCTATAATTGATAATCTAAATTTGAGCGCGTGTTTAACAACATGACAAATATAAAGAAATATTTCGAGGATCGTAAATAAATAAATTATGAGATGAAATATGTAAAATAAAATTATGAAATATTTGTTATCAATTTTTAAAATATATTATTGGAATTTTTGTAAAATAAAATTTTCTTAAAAATTGAAAAATAATTATTTTTTATTATTAAAATTTGAATTTGAGAATTAAAAGCAATTTTTCAATCAGAAATTGGACAATAATAAAATTATTTATAAATTATTATTATTAAAAAATTGTAATTAAAAATAGAAATATTTTTATTATTAAAATAGAAATTAAAAATCAAAAGCAATTTTTTAATTTAAAATTAAACAATTAAAATCGTTATTATTAATTTAAAAAAATCGTTATTTAAAAATTGAAAAATAATAAGGTATTTTTGAGTTTTATTATTAAAATTAAATTTATTAAATTAAAAGTAATTTAAATTAAATTAAAAATTTAACAAGAAAAATTATATCGTAAATTTTTTTCAATAAAAATTATAACAGTTACCGTCCCTGAATAATTTTACATATTTGATTTGCTTAAACTTTTCAATATGCTAAAAACGTTCCTCGTATTGAACTTTGCACGAAATGTGAGTGTGGTGCTGGCTGCTTGTTTGACCGCCTGCATCCCCAAGGAGTAAGCAAAAGACATGTGAATGCGGCTTCAATGGCACTTTGAATATTGTTACGCTCGATTTGGGTTCGTTGACTTGGCTTAGTTAGGGGCGTGGCTCAAGGCAAAATAAAGGCGTAATGTTGTAATGCTGCTATAAAGGAAAGTCAAAGGAAGGGGTGGACGGGGAAATGAAGTATTGGGAATGGATAAACGGGCACTTTGAAGTGCAGTTTATATTTTATCAAAGTTATTTTCGTTTGCGCTTTATAAGAGAAGTAGCCGTAGCTATAGTCGTAGTCCAAGCAGAGAAAGAGAAAGAAAGAGAGAGAGGAGAGAGTAGCAGCGATAAGAAGATGCGTTAAGTAATTATAAATGTTTAGTGGAAGGATTTTTTGTTATCCGGCATCTTAATGCAAATATTTGACGCGTATATGCTGCGCTTCAATAACTCTTCTTCTTCTTCTTATTGGTGGCACTGCTGCCAGTTGTTAATCTAATCAATGCAACAACGGGAAGATGCAACTCTTAAGGCATGCCCTCAGCCACGCCACAGCTATGCCAGGCCACAGTCATGCCATGCCATGCCATGATGCACTTGCACTTGCCATTTTGCTACTTTTGCTACTTGGCTACTTGCCACTTGCCACTTGTTGTTGACCAGTGGCCGCTGCCACATTAAAGAGCCAAAGGTGTCGGTGGCAAAAAAAAAAGAAAAAGCCCAACACCAGCCTAGGCCAGGCCAGAGCAAGCGTTGTTGTTGTTGTTGTTATTGTTGTTTAAAACTTCCCCAAGGGTGTTGATGATGCAGCAGCGTTGCAGCGGCATTGCCCCGTCAACGACGTCTCGTTCATTATCAACGAGGCGCAACTAAAATATTTTAATTAACGCAATATTTGCACAAAATAAGCAACATTACAAGTTCAAGGCGCTAGATAAGACTTCTCTCTCTCTCTCTCTCTCGCTCTCGTTCTTGCTATATAAAATATATATATGCACACAGACAAAGTATCGGTCAGCTAGTTGTGCTCAAGGTGTAGACAGAGATCTTGGCATAAAAGACGACAAACACATTGCAACACAATCTGCACACATGCCACAACCCAAATTACCAATAGACAAAATTCTTGTTCTCTTGCTGCAACTTCTGCTTTAAGTTTAGTAAAATTTTATTTTATTTTATGCGGAATTTTTGGAATTTTTTTAAATTTTTGTCAATTTATATTTATTTTTTTTTATTATTATTACATTTGATATTCACTTTGTTTATTGGGTTGCCATTTTATTCTCTATCTGTCTCTATCTCTCTCTGCCTGCCATTGTGCTGGTGCTGTTGCTGCACTTGACTTGCCATAACACGCAATGAGCCGACTAAGAAGAAGGCTTGGCAGCGCAAATAGTCTGCACACTGTGCCACTGCCACTGCCACTGCCACGCAGGCGTACACCACTCAACGCCTTTTTTAGTCTGTTCTCATATGCGTGTGACTGTGTGTGTGTTTATGTGTGTGTGTATGTGTGTTTGTGAGCATCTAAGATAGACATGCAGATATCATTGTGGCAAGTACTTGCTGGACACTAGTAGAGTACAGACACACACACACACACAGACATACATACATTCGCGCTTATGAAGATATATATAGATATACACACATACACATACACATACACATACAGACGACGTCCAGTGAGTCAACTATCGCATTGCAATCAGCGCATGCGTTTACAACGAGCGATCGTCGTCGTCGTCGTCATCCCTTTCACAGTAGCCAACTGCCCGGCCTCTTGACTGAAATGAGAATAATGCTTGGCAACATGTAGATAGTGTCAGGGGGAGGAGAGTGCTGAGCGGGCATTGTAAGCGTTGAGAGACTAAGAGTACTGTGTACTCTGCGACTGTTGGTAGAGCTTTGCTTATGGTCATCAGCAATGTGGCAGTGGCAGCGGCTGTGGCAGCGGCTCGCACGCTTATCGCATTTTAGTAGTGCAGCGATTTATCAAAGTTAACATAGACTTTTAGCTTGCAAGCCGTGATAGTAGTCAGCGCTCGGAAATCACAAAAACAACATATAAACGAGACCAAGTCAGAGACCAAAAGATTCATGAAGCAAGACTGAGCGAGAGAGAGAGAGAGAGAGAATGAAAGAGAAAGAGTTGACTGCATGATGATATGCTGAGAGAGTGAGGAAGGGAATCTTGCTGGTAATAACAGCTCTTTCTCTCTCTCTTACTCTATGTCCACTATTTGCCCCTCGAGGGCCACACTACTTGGCGCTTTTGGCGGCGTCTGGCAACCTTAACGCATTGCGTTATAAATCATTTTTTATTTGTTTTCTTTTGCTTTTGAGAATGTGCGATGGCAAACGCAAACATTTCTATGGCTCTGCCTCTGCCTCTGCATCTGCATCTGCTTCTGCCTCTGCTGCTTAGTCGCATCTCTCTGTATATCTAATGTTTTGTTTTAGGAAGCAAAGATTCTCATGCATGTGTTGTTATCCGCGTGCAAAAATCTAAAGCAACAACTGCAACATTAATGTTAAAATGTAGTCTCTCTTTCTCTATCTCTCTTCCTCTCTCGATTTCTCTCTATGCATATTTCTGCACTCATTCAGCGTTTATTTTTTTTTTCAATAAATTTTTAATTTCTATTTATTTTATTTTAATTTTTTAATTTTTTTTTTATTTTATTTTATATACAAAATATTTTTAATGATTCGCATTGACAAAGTTTTTCTAAACATTTCTCATTAGTAATTCGCCAACAGATTTTAGCTTATAGCCAAAAGGTATTTGATAATTAATGCAACACTTGCATTAAAATAATAAAACACACTTTCACTTTAACTTCTTGTTGCTCTTTTTCTTTCTAACAATAACTCTCGCTCTCTCGTTTTTTGTTTGTATGTCTTGTGGTTTTAACCTTGAAATTTTGTTGCTTTTTATCTGTGCAATAACTTTTGCAGCTGCCACAAGTTGAGAGACAAAAACTTTTTGCAAAAGGCGGCAAAGAAAAGGAAAAAAAGTTAAAACTAAAACTAAAACTGAAACTGAAACTTAGACTGGAAACTGAAGTTGAACTGAAGTTGAACTGAAGTTGAAATCAAAGCAAAAGCAAAGCAAAAGCAAAGTGTTTGTATATTTCGTAGTACAACTTAATTACAGTGACTGCCAAAAGGTGGCGCCTGCTTGTGAATGTTTTCTCTCTCTCTCTCTCTCTTTTCCTACCTTTCTATGTGTGTGTGTGTTGCTTGCTTCGTCGTTGGGTGCCGAAAATATCACTTAATTAACATTTTTCGCCATTCGCCTCTCTCTCTGTGTGTGTGTGTCTGTGTGTGTGAACGAACGCTGAACGTGTCGTAGCGTGAAGCATCGCATCGAGCATCGAACGAACCGTCGGCCGTAATTAACGCGTCCACTTAATGCAAACGCCATTGAATAAACGAGTAATTGGACGACATGTTGGCCAAAAAAAAAAGCGTAAAAAGGGAGCATGCAGAGAGCCAAGAATTTCTGTGTGTGTGTATGTGTGAGAGAGAGAGAGGCAGATATAGAGTAGGTTTCGCTCTCACCCCTCCCCTTCACATCGTGTGAATCTGTTCTACTGCTACTGCTGCTGCTGCAACTCTGTTGTTGTAGGCCCCCATCGGCTATGCAAATGATTTTGCCATGGCAGCAGGTTGCCTGTCTGCCTCTCTGCCTGCCTGCCTGCCTGCCTGCCTGCTCTCTCATTCACCTGCATCTCCGCTCCTGTCCTCTCTTTGCACTACTCTTCAGTGAACTGTCCATAGGCATGTGTCTTGAATTTTGTTTGCTGCCTCAATGTTGCCCGTTGGCCCTGGCCACTTGCTGCTGCTGCTGTGACTGCTGCTGGGTGGCCGTGCGACAAAAATTAAAACCAAACAACGATTTCCAATCAAAGCAACAACTTGCTTCCATGAGGCAACAACGCCTTGAGTTTGCTTGCTTTCGATTCGCTTGGATTCAGTTTTGCTTGCTTTCCTCTTGCCTCTTGCCAGCCGTTGGCGTCGTTGTAGATTCTCCTTCGTGCAGGAATCGCACAATTCGCGCCCCGTAATTATGCGACAAATACATGAGTATGGTGTTGCAGGAGCGGGTGGGGGGGTGGTGTGGTTTATACGTGGAAGTAGTCGCCAAACTCTTGCCTTGATGGTGCTGCTTGGTGCTTTTGCTGTTTGCTGCTGGTGGTGACTGTTTTGCTGCCATTCCAACTTTATAACGTAATTTAATTAATTTATGCACTCGCATTATTCAATGGGAGTGCGCCGCCTGCATGTGTAATTATTGCAGCCTCGAGCCTCGAGGACAGTGTATGGATCGCCTATCGGTGTCGCTTATAGCCACAGTCACAGCTACAGCTTTGGCGTCATCTCGACTGCCGACCAGGCGCCGCCTACCTACCTCCACCCCACCATATATGCATATCATATGAGAAACAGAGGCTAATGCCAAAATGCACAAAAAAAAATACGAAAAAAAATGCAAAATAAAAATTAAAAATATGAAAAAAATGAATAAAAAAAAAAATATAAAAAAAAATATTCAAAATTTTACTCAGATGACTTGGCCACTTTAAACGCTCTTGGTCTCCCTCTTTCTCTCTCTCTCATTCTATCTCTTTCTGCCTCGCTTACTCTTACTCTTTCCCTCTATATACTCCATTAACGTAGGCAATATTTATTTTTATGGCAACAAAATTACTTAAAAGCTTTTACTGAATAACTGAATGCGTGGTATGGTGTCTTCCACGGCGTTGTGCGGCTAATAAAGCCTATGGTTAATAAAGCCTATTGCTATTATAAAATATACTGTATATATATATCTACCACATATATATATATAAATATATGCAATGCTCTGAGGAGGAGCTATTATGCCAAGTGGTGATATTAATGCAATCAGATAATTTTTAAACAATAAATGTTGTTAACACACAGACACACACACTCATACATACACAGTCATATAAACATACGTGTAGTGCATATAGAAAGACTAAAAACGTGTTTATTATATTTTCTCTGCTCAATGAAAATTGAGAAAAAAAAAAAATAATGTAAGCATTAAATTTATGCAAATTAATTTGAAATTTAAATTAATTACTTTTTAATTTTGAAATTTACTAAAGAAACCATTGAAAAATAATTTTTTTTTTTATTTTATTTTATTGCTAATAAAATTCCTGACAAACTAAATAAAATGCTATATGAAATGTAAATAAAAAAACAAAAAAATTATTTACATTACTTTGACAAAGTGCAGCTGCTGATTAGGCAAGCGAAAGTGTGAGTTTATCATAGGGAATCACAGTTAGTGTGAAAGCGAAAGTGTGAGTTTATCATAGGGAATCACAGTTAGGTTTGTCGAACATATAGATAATATAGATTGCTGCTTAATAGCAAATATTAGCCACATTTAATAAACATTAATTTTGTAAAGCCACGGAGAGAGAGGAAGAGTGTGAGAGTGTTAGAGAGAGAGAGTGAGTGACAGAGATATAGAAAATGCTGTGATAAATTGCGTGAAATCAGTCACAAAATGTTGCTGCTTTTGTACTGCTGCTGCTGCTGCTGTTATGCTGCTCCTGTTGTAGTACTGCTGCTGCTGCTGCTTTACCGTATAAATTGCTCTCGACCTGTAACAATTTATAAGCCAGATCGAAACAATGAACTGACGCTAACTGAAGCTCTATAGCTGTAGATGTGTATGTGTGTGTGTGTGTGTGTGTGTGTGTTATTATTGTTGCTTAGTCTCGAGACAACCACAGTGTGTCGGTGGCTGCCCATGGGGCGTTAGAGAGACATGTGCGCGCAATTAGACACGCCCCATAATTGCCTATGTGCCTGTCTGTCTCTCTGTCTCTCAGTCTGTCTCTTTATATGTGTGCATCTATGTGTGTGTCTTGTCTAAAGCCTAAGTATCTATAAGATACGCGCTTACACAAAATCATAATCCGCCACAAAGCCGTTTGTACAATTGAACGAACGCAAACCGCACCGCGCCGCACAGCATTGTCTGTCTGTCTGTTCGTCTGTTCGTCTACGTCGCTGCTTCAAGTTTTGTAAAGTTGATTGAATAGCTTGAATATTGCCATCTCTTTCTTGCTCTCACTGTGCGTGTATGATGATTGCTTAGCTGTATTTGACAGCTGGACAGTTGCTTGTGTTGTTGGGCTTTGCTTTTGTTTAGTTGAAGTATCTGCAGTTGACGTTGTTGTTGCTGTTGTTGTTGTTGCTGTTTTTGTTGTTGCTGTTATTGCAGGTTTCTGCTGTTGCTGCTGCTCTTGTCGCGTGTGTGTGACATGACACAAAGTGGACAGTTTTGATTACTGTTGAAATTGAAAGGGAAATTGTTGAGACACAGTCAAAGCCATGAAGTTCACTTCCCTATATCTGACTTTCTGTATATGTCTGAGTGTGTGTGTGTGTGAGTGTGTGTGAGTGTGTATATTGGTCTATGGGTCAAACAGTCATTGCAATGGGATAACGAGTAGTATTTGGCACTGCTGTATGTGCTTACAGTACTGACCCAAATTGGATTGGGTTTTAAGGCGTGGCATGGCATGGCATGGCGTGGTTGTTCTTCAATTGCAACACACACAAATTCAGTTGCACATACAGTAACGCATCTAGAGCTTAAGCCTAAGCTTCTACTTTAACTCTGGTCTCTCCGACAGCTGTCACAATTGCTCTACTCTACTCTGCTCTCGGCAGGTTAACCAAAAGCCAGTTACAAGATTTATTACATAGTGCAACAAATAGCCAAAAATGGGACACAACAAATTTTCTAAGCAGCAAAATTGGTCAAAAATTTTTAATGTTGTTGCATCATTTCAAAAAAAAATTCAATTGCAAATTAAACAGTTGCTCAAAATGTTGCCAGTTTAAACTTGACCGAAAAGCCAATGATATATACTATAATAATTATTGTTCAACTTTGATTAAACTTTCGCTGCTGCAGAGTGTAGACAAAAGACAATTGACAATTTATAATTATTTGTAAATTGTATTGTAGAAATAGTTATCAAGTTGCAAGTAGCTAGCTAGCTGTGCAACACATTTGATTGCGTGTTGCAGCAGTTGAGATGCAACCATGATGATGATAATGATAATGATACTGATGATGATGACGATGACGACAGTAAAGTGGCAGATGGTTTGTCAGAAATGCTCAAGCATATTGCAAATTGGTTGCATTCACAGATAGATAGGTTTTGTTGTTGTTGTTGTTGTTGTTGTTGTTGTTGTTGGGACAAGGGAAGAGAAAGAGAAGCAAAAGACACACATACAGAGAAATCCTATGAAAGCCAAAGCCACAGCCACATAGCGTATTATCTTGGTTAACTATGTCATAACCTCAATGCATCAATTACACATTGCACTTTGCAAAGAGCTAACAAATTATATGCCACAGCAGAAGAGACACACATACACACACAAATATATATATATATGTATGTATATAATAATAATATTAACGTTCTGTGTTCAATTCAGTTTTGCTTGAAGAGAAACATAATAAATGAACTGCAATTGGAATTTAGCGCATAATATCAGCAGACAAAAGCGTATAACGAAATGTAGTTCTTGATAAACACTTGCAGAGCGGGTATATTCACTTTGGAATATGGGTTTTATGGCAGAGCCAACAAAGTTTATATATCCTTGATCAGCATCGACAGTAGGTTGCAAATTTGCATGTCTATCTGTTCTTCTTTGCCAATAGCAACTAGTTTTGAAGCTATCTTTATGAAACTTGGCAATCAGACTATTTATGCCCATAATCTGTATATAAGTCGTAACCGGCCAGATTGACTACTATATCATATAGCTGCCATAGGAACAATCGACCGAAAGTTTTTTTTTTCTTTGTTTTTTCAGCGATACGGCTGAAAATGCCATGATTTGAGTTTAGTGACGACTTTAACGTCTCATATAAAATTGGTCCATATCGGACAACTATATCGTACAGCTGTCATCGAAAATATCGACCGAAAATTAAATTTTTGTATGAAAATTTGTTTTGTATATTAAGATATTCGTAAGAAACTATCAGTCTCACTACACGTCTCATATAAATTTGGTCCAAATCGGACAACTTTATCTTATAGCTATCATAGGAACTATCGGACCAAAATAAAGTGTTTGTATGAACATTTTGCTTCTGAGGCAGCCCCTCGAAGATAACTTTTCTTTTTTGTTTTATTGTACAGTGTGTAGTGTAATATAGTGGCAAATAATAGCAGCAGTATATGCAATGGCTATGACTGGGGGAGTAGCAACTGTGGGCTTGGCGCTTGGCACTTGGCGCAATGCCGATAAGCGGCTAAAACAAATGTCATATTCGCTCACAGCCGCCAGGCCCAATGGTAACAGAAGTAAGTAAGAAAGACAACATTCATAAGGCGACAACAACGACGACGATGACGACGACGACGACTGTAGCAACATGTGTATTGTCTGTGCAGCAACAGCAGCAACAGTAGCAGCAGCAAATATTCAAAGAAGCAGCTCTATGTGTTTCCAGTAGTTGCTGCAGTTGTTTTTTGCTGCTGCTACTGTTGCTGTTGCTGCTACAGCTACTGCATTGCCTTGTCCGACAAATATGATACGAGACTGAGACTTTTGTTGTTGTTGTATTCTTTTTGCCTCATAATTGATATTTTTTTTCTCTTGCTGTTTATGAAGCAGTTGAAAGCGTTGTTGCACAGTGAGTGAGTGAGTAAGTGAGAGAGCATGTGCAACATGTTGCAAGTTGCCACAAGTTGGCCAAGATAAGAACAAGCAACTCGTGTCGGACTTGCTTGCTTGCTTGCAACCCACACAATAACAGCAACAACAGCAGCAGCATCAGCGGCTCGCTCTCAATGAATTCTTTTTTTTTTGCGTTGGTTTTGTGTGTGATTTGAATTTATAACTGTGGCCAGCCACAAGTCTATACTATCCCCCGCCTCTCTCTCTCTCTCTATCTCTGTCTATCTATCTCTGTCTCTTATTATTGTTGTCTCTGTTAAAAGAGTCTGTGTCGCTGTTGCATTCGCTGGTGACTTGTTGCAAAAGTATCTATGACTATAGAAGTCTTTGGGTTGGCTGTTATTATCATTGATTTAAAACCAATTCATCAACTTTGCTGACTTGACGACGACGATGACTCTGTTCTTCGACTCTATTCTCCGACTCCGACTCTGACTCTGACTCTCTCTTAGCTTTGATGGCAGTCAGCTGCCATCTCTCTCTCTTTGAAATTGGGTGGGTCGCACTAATTGATTTTCGTTATGAGTAATGATCCCGAATTGTGCATATCCCCAACCAAGAAACCAAGCATCCAAATGGATGACTCGATTTTGCTGTTATGGTAATATTCATAAATCAGAGGATCTGTATTAAAGACAAAAGCGATTGGCAGTGGGCGTTGCTGCTGCTGTTGTTGTTGTTGTTGTTGCTGTTGCACACAAGATTGAAATGTGCAAGAGCGCGAGAGCAGGAAATAAACTAAAAAACTAAACTAAGAACTTAGAGGAGTCTAAAAGTAACAAGAGCAAAGACACTTGAATGATATTTACAGTGGAATTTGATAGCTCTGTCAAATAGCAATTGTAGCAATTGTCAAATAGAGTTACGTTTCTGCGTCACAGAAAATGACAGAGAGAAATTGAGCAGTATAAAAAAAAATAAATAATTAATTGCAATTGCATTTTAAATAGAACAATGAAAGAAAAAAAATCAACTGCAAAAACTGTAGAATCTGGCAAATAATAAAGAATAAATTGTATAATTGATATAAATTTTTGCTAAAATATCTGTTAAACTTAAACATAAATTAAATAAAAATAAAATGACTTTAAAGAATATTTTGTGAAAAATAATTATTTGACTCATTGTAACTTTTCTTGATTATATCTAAATTCTATAATTCAGCAATTAGGAAGTCGAATTTTTTTTTATAAATTTTAAACTGTTTAGCTAAATATTTATATAAAAAATTTAAATAAATCAAAAAATAGAAATAATGAAAATTACATCAAAAAATATTTTGTGATTTTAAAAAAAAAAAAAAAAAATTACTTGGCTCGTCTTAGACAAATCAAACTTGAAAACCTGAAACTATCTACATTCTAGAATTCAGCACTTCACGAATCTAAATTATTAATTGTATAAATTTTAAACTGTTTAGCTATAAATTTTGATTAAAAATCTTAAAAAAAAATCAAAGTAACGCTAAAACTAAAAATAATGAAAATTATATTAAAGAATATTTTGTGAATTTTTTAAAAAAAAATAAAGAATAACTTGGCTCGTCACAGACATTCCTTAGGGATTATCTTGATATTATTTAAATTCTATAATTCAAGAAATATAAATTAAATATTTACTGCATAATTTTTTAATTTTTTAGCTATCAATTTTGCTACAAATTTCTCTTATACTTAAAATTATAAAAAACTTAAAAAAATATAGAAAAGTTATATTAAAGAATATTTTGTGAATTCTTAAAAAAAAAACAAAAGGAATCTCGTCGTAGACTTGATATTATCTATATTTTATAATTCAGCACTTAAGATTTCGATTTTTTTTTTAACTGTGTTTAGCTATAAATTCTTCACTTCCTCATATTCATTTCATTTCAATTTACGTTAAAAAAAAAAACAAACAAAAAAAAAGCCAAAGAAATATAATTGCGCTTATGCATATTTGTGAATTTTGATGATGTCAGAAATATATTTTTTTATGGCATTTTCTATAGATTAAATGTAAGTTTTATGTGTGCGCGCTCACTCAGAGCGAGTGTGTGAGAAAGAGAGAGGAAAGGAGAATGAAGGCTTTGCTCTGCAATATGCATATTGAAAGCAGAATGTTGACTGGCATTGGCTTGGCTTTGACTATGACTATGGCTACCAATTTGGTAGATTGAAGCCAGCCAGCCAGCCAGCAGCAGCAGCAACAGCAGCGACGAGAAGAACCTTTTGTGGCGTCATAAAAATCAAAACAGACAAATCTTTATCAGTAGATGCATCTTTCCAGCTCAGAGAGAGAGAGAGAGAGAGAGAGAGATGGAGTAGGAGTAAAATCACAAGACGATAGATAGATGCGCAGTAGTGGGAGAAGAGGAATGTAGAAGAAATGCATAAGATGAAAAATAAAAAAAAAAAAAATAAATAAAAAAAGAACTGTGATTTTTTTTTTTTCTTCCATCTTCTTTTCATTTTAATAATAAAAAATAAAAAAAAATCTGAACGCAACACAAAATATTTTTAGAGTAGTGTGTCCAAGTCTTCGTCGTCGTCGTCCGTTCAGGTTCAGGTAAAGCAACAGCAGTGTGTTGTGCGGCTTGTGCTATAGAGGAGATTGAAGAATAGACTCTGAGGGCCGGCCAGGCCAGCTAGAGAGCAGCAGCTACTGTTATCTAGTTTTTTTTTTTGATTTGAGCGTTTGGAGAATTTTTTAATATGCATAAATAGCTCGTAAATATGCAACATTTGCCTGAACACCGCTGTATTTGTATATGTGTGTGTGTGCGAGTGTTTGTGTTGTTGTTGTTGCTTCTTTGCCTTGACTTCATAATATGAGAATAGCTACGAATCTATTTGATATGAGAACAAATTTTGTTCATTGAAATTCATGCGAGATGATGATGATGATGAAAAAATAAAATAAAAAATAAAGAAGAAGAAGATGAAGAAGCAGCAGCTAGCTTAGCTAAAAGAGAAGAAGAAGGTAAACATAGACAGAGAAATAAATATTTGAGGCAATATTCAATTTATTTAATTCGTTTGAATGTCTATAGATAAGATATCTGATCGCTCCCTATCAGTTTTCTTTTACTTTTTGTTGTTGTTGTTGTTGTTGTTGCTGTTTCTGTTGTTTTTTTTGTAATATATTCTAATTTTTTAATTAATTGCTAATGGTTAGCCACAGCATTGCTACAACGGCATTGCATGGCATAGCATAGCACGGCTAATGTTTATTGTCATGTTCTCAACGTCGTCGTTGTCGTTGTCTCTTTTGCTGCCTACGATTTGACTTAACGGTCGGCTTATCTTACACACCACCACATACACATACCACGACACATGCCATCTCACTCTTACACTTTTCTATATATGCATTGCACTGTCTCGCTCACTTGCTCACACACTATCTGCTGTCTCTCTGAGGTCTCTGATCTGTCTGGCTTTAATTAGTGCTGCATTCGAGTTTTTTTTTTTTTTTAGTTTTTATGGCAAACGATTTAAACGGCAAATCGCAGCGCGCAAATCAGCTGCCGGTTTCCATAAGTCATAAAGCATAACCATTCAATTTTGATCGGGTTACCTGTCAAAAAAAAAAATACCAAAAAAAAAACCAGACTGCACCGTGGTTAACAATTTAAAAGTTGTAATGAAAATAAATAATTCTATAAATAAATATTAAAATTTTCTTTTTGACTTTAGTTACAACATGGTTTTTAATAATTTGCTTACATTTTTTGGTTTTTAAATTTAAACAAATTTTTTATTGAAAAAATTAATATAATAAATATTTCTATATATATATAAATTTATATTATTGTGTGTGCACGGTGTGCCTTAAGGTATTATCTTTAACTGCAGATCAGACAAAAAAAAAAAAAAAAAAAGTGCCGTTGTGTGTCGGCTGGCGGCTTTGCACTTTCTTTTTGTGGAAGTTCACCATCTCATCGCCCGCCACACTCAATGCTCAGAATTGAAAAGAACAGATTCGATGCGATGTAAAGCGATGCGATCCGTAACGTGTAACGTAAGGAACGTTAACGTAACGAACTGAAAACTGAAACTAAACCTGAAGCAAAGTTGAAGTAAACTGAATGAGGAGTATAGCAGCATGTAAATCGTTCAGATATCAAACTTGTTAACAAGTACTTAAGGGCTCTTTATAATTATATGTGGTGTCGGCATGTGTGTGTATGTATGTATGTATGAGTGTGTGGGGTTCGATTTGGTTCTTTAGTTCGTTTTTTTTTGTTTTTTTTTTTTTTTTTTGTGAAGTTTTGCCCAAAAAGGGGGAAGGTGTATGCAATAATGAGATTGTGATTTCATTTTTTATTTTTTTTATTTTTTGTTCGTGTGGCATGGTGAAAACAATAACAGCCTCTTCAACTGCTTCAGATACCAGCTACCAACAAATTATGTGGCATGCTAAGAATTTCGCGGCATAATTTCATAAGTTTTTTTTTGTCGATTGCTGACCAACACACACTGACTGACTGACCGCGCGCCTCTATCCCTTCTCTTGCTTTGTGCCACAGTTGGAGTCGGAATCACACCGCCTACCGCATCCGCCCCTCGCTCTCTGCACAGCCATGCCCTTCTGTTATCAAGTCCTTCTTCGGACTTGTGTTCTCTGTTGCTGCTGCTGCTGTTGTGTTCTCAATCATGTTTTGTGCCTTATGGCTCTGTAATTTATGAGCGTGGGGCGCGCGAGAGGATTTGGCATATCGGTAGCTGTCATCATTATATTTTTTTTTCTTATACGCCGCTGCTTTTCTTTTGCTTCTGCCTGCTGCTGCTGCTTCATCTTCAACATTTGCTAAATTTTTGAGGTCAAAATTGCCGTCAGTTATGAGTTTCAACTCGCGATGCGCAATATATGAGTAGCTAATAAATCAGCATAAAATGAAAATTTCTATATCTTTATTATATACTACGACAAGTTGAATGAATTTCTTTATATATATATATATTATATATATATATATATATATATATATATATATATATATATATTTCTACTTGCATATATGTGTAATTTTTGTTTGTTTTCAATTATCTTTTGATTTTTTTCTATTTTTTTTTTAGTATTCTTTTGATTTTTTTCTTTTCTTTTTCTTTGTTTTAATTAAATTTTCTTATAAATCATAATGTTTGCCATATTAGTTATTCTGAAAATTCTGCTGATAACAGCATCACGAACACCGCAAGAAGAGAAAGAACACTAAGCTAAAGAAGTTGACAAATACTTTTTTGTCGTAGACAAAGCTTCAATTGCAACGTTTTTTTGTTTAACGCTGAACGTTTGCTTGCTTTTGCTGCTCTGTCAAAACGAGATAAATCTGCGTAGATTTTGTGCACATTTTTAAGAGACAGCAGACGCTTATTTCTCTTTGCTTTTAGACTTTGCTTTTTTTTCTCCATAACTTTCTGGGGTAAAGGTCAACATTTTCATATATACAGACATAGATACAAGCAACAAAATGTTGCACATGGTGTGGTAGTTAGAGTTTTGGCATAAGCTACGCATTTAGAAAGCAGAAATAACAACAGCAGCAACAACAACAACAACAACAACAGCAGCAACGACAACAACAGTGTGTAAAGCTCATCCCCCAGATGCATTTGCTGCATGCCACAGCGCCCATAGAGTCTCCAAACTTCTCAGTCTCTAAAGACTCTGAAGCTCTCTAGTCCGATGACAATATTGGCGATGCTGCTGCTGCTATTGTTGTTGTTGCTGTTGTTGTCATCGTTGCAAGCACCAAGCCCACATTTTCATAATTCGCATTGGCCAAAAAGCTAAACAATTGCAAAAAAAATTTTAGCATGTACAAAATGATGAACATGAACATACCCTGAAAAAATAATAACAAAAATAAATAAATAAAAAAAAAAATAAATGAATAATAAAAAAAAATCAATAAATAATAAAACCATTAAAAAAAAATAATAAAAATAAATAATAAAAATATATAATAAAAATATATAATAAAAAAATAAATAAAAAAAATAAAACAATAATAAATAAATAATAACAAAATGAATAAATATTAAAAAAGAAAAAAATAAATAGTAAAAATAAATAAAGAAATAAAAATAATTAAACAAAGCAAATAATAAAGAAATAAATAAGTGATAAAAAATAAATAAATTAATAAATCTACAAATTATAGAAAATAGATAATAACAAAAATAAATAAATAAATAAATCTAGAAGTTGCTATAGCAGCATTTTTAATGTTGATAATAATTTTGGATTTCAGATTTTTAATATTTTTTTTGACTCTTAGATTTCTTTTTAATAATTTTATTAATTGAAATACGATTAGCATTAACAAGGAGTAAACAAAATAAATTTATTAAATTGTCAATTGTAGCAAGGACAAGAATAGAGCTACTATGACCACTAAACTGTTGCACAACTGTTTGCAGTAACTGTCAAAAAAAAAATACAATAAAACTGATTATACCCCACAGCGCATAATCGTGAAAGAAGCGCAAAGTCACAGCGTCCAAACTTATCGAACAACTTTGAACAACAACAACAACAACAACAATAGCAACAACAGCAACGACCGTTGCGTTGCACTGCGAACGGTGTGCAACGTATGCAGTGTTCGACAACAACAATAACAACGACGACAACAACGACGACGACGAGTACTGTGTCTGCCTCTCAATTAATGACGATCATTGTCAAGGCTTTGGCGTAGCTAAATAGAGGCTGTGGTTCTCTCGCAATCTGGCGTCGCTCCAATGTCGCTAGATGCTGATGATGATGCTGGTGGCGGTGGCGGTGGTGGTGGTATTGGTGGTGCGTAGGAGTCATTGCTGCTGCCGTCATCTTGTACGTCTACTCTCCGCCCTCGCTCAAGTTTGTTGTTGCTCTTGCTCTTGCTGCTGGCTGGCCTCATGTGCCGTTAGTAGTAGTGTGTGTGTCTGTGTGTGTGTGGCGGCGCATATTTAGGCATGTTGCAACATGCCATTTACAAGTGCGCGCCACAGCCATAGCGTTGCAATATCAAGTATTTTGCTTGCATTGCTGCAGTCTCTTCATCGTCGTCGTCGTCGTCGTCGTTGTTGTCGTCGATATCATTGTCGTAGCTCTTGTTGTTGTTGTCTTTTGCCATTGCCATTGCCATTTGCCGGCGGCGTGGCCTGGCCTGGCCGATTATGTTGTCGGTTTTGGAGGGTGCGTCAATTTATGAGTTCATTGTGCGTCGTTCCTCTTCCTCGTCCTCTGCTTCAGCTTCTTCTACTGCTTGCTTACAGGAAATGTAGTCAATGTTCTCTTTATTTTTTTTTTCTTGTTTTTTTTTTTAGATTTTTTTTTTAGAAGCTTTTAATAGGTAATTATTACGCTTTTAAGTTGAAAGAGTTTTTTTTTTTATATATTTTAGATTTGATTTTCTCGATAGGCAAGACAAAATTCTCTATTTTCAGCTAGAAAAGATATTGATATTTCTATTGTTTGTATGAAAAAGATTTGCGAATAAAATTTGTGCAATTTTTCAGTGTCATTAAAGACAAATCAAAGCTATAGTTGTTTTTTTTTTTCCCATGATATATTATATAGTCACACTTCTCCTGCTCTCTTTCTCTATCTCTCTGTCTCTGTCTTTAAGCATCTTTTAATTGAAATGAATATATAGCAGCGCACTTTACGGAATATCTATAGATATATATATATATATATAAAGATATACGAGCAAAAGTTTACTTGTTGCACAGTCAGTCCGTTTCAAACTTGCGACTTATTGCTTTTGCTTTTCGTCTTTGCCTGCGCGTTGTTGCTGCTGCTGCTGCTGCAAGTTGTAAATTTTCAAGTTTTTGCTAAAAACCCCAAAAAACTTTTTCGACACCCAAAAATAAAAAATAAAATAAAAATTCTCAACCAACCGTAAAAGTAGAAACCAAAAGGTGAAGAGTGTGAATATGGTTGCCGGTTGTTTCGTTGTGTGTTGCGTGTAGGGAAGAGGTGCAAGGAGTGTGGTTGGAAGTCGGTAAAACAACTGAAATTTAACAAGTTCATTTGAGAGCTAAGCTGAAACTAAGCAGTGCTGCTGGAGAGCAGCGCTGAGCTGAGCTAAGTTGCAGCGTCGCTTGAAACTCTGTTGGAGTTTTTTTTTTTTCTTTGCCGGACTTTTGGAGTCATTTTTGGAAAGATGTTTGTATATGTAAGAATCTGTGTGTGTGTGTTTGCTGTAACTGCAACTGCAACTGCAGCAACTTCATCCATCATCATTTGTACTAGGGGTTATAGAGAGCAACGCAGCAACTTGCAACTAGAAAACTTGCAACTTGCAACAGCATGTTTTTTGCTCGCTTGCTCGCTCAGCTTTTTGGAGTCTATTAAAGCTTTGATAATTTCATTCGTTTCTTTGTGTGTTGAGGCAGCCAGCGGCTGTTGCTGCTGCAACAACATTTTGTGGGTGGCGACTTCTATAAGATTTCTTGTTCTTTTTCGCTCAAGTTGCGGTTGCCTGTCGACTGCCTGTCGACTGCCGCCTGTAACTAGCTTTTTGCTTGTTGTTGTTGTTGTTGTAGTATTTTGTCTGCTGTTTGACTTACGACTTTTTGCGGTTACAACAAAATGCGTTGCACGCTCGTGTTATGATTTTGACGCGAATTTTCCAAAGTTTATTACTGCAACGCGAACGAGCGAGCGCGATGTTCATTTATTTTTATTTATTTTTTTTTTTTTGTTTTTTTTACGAACACATTGAACTTCTTTCTCATTGTGGTTAAAGTGTAAATATTGTAAATCTTTTTCATTTCCACATTGTTCTCCCTCCCCTCTGGCCCCTTTGCATACATGTGTCTAGTTTTCTACATTGCAGTTATAGAGGGCAAATGCCACATTGTTGTTGCAACACTGCAGTTGTTATTGCTGCTGCTGCAGCAGCATTTGTAGCTTTGCGAACTTGACAAAACATTTCAACAACGTTGTAACGACGCCATCGCCCGCATGCCAATGAAGAGTTGATTTTGCCGTTGCTGCTGCTGCTCTTGTTGTTGCTGTTGTTGTTGTTGTTGTTAAGACTGAGAGACACTGATGCTGATGCTGAAGTTTTAGGCACAGACAACGCCTCGAACTAAACAACAGCAACATGACAACAACAACCAGAGTAAGTACAACAACAGCAACAACAACAATGCAAATGTGCCGCCGCCATAAGGCGGCAAAGACTGTGGTGCAACGATTAATGATGCAAATATTTTTTGAAAGCGCGAAAAATTGTGCATAAATTTACCATGACCATGGACAACAGCAACGACAACAACAACAACAATAACAATAACAACAACATCAACGACAACAATAACAACAACAGCAAAGAACAACAAAAACATGCTGCAGTAACAACAACAACATTTTGCTTGTTTACGAGCTGCACTTTGTTGCAAAATATACACTTTCTACTTAAAGTTGCGCAATTTTTTAATCAATATGTTAAATATATTTATTTTTTAAATTTATATTTATTATTAAACTAAATTAACAATGAATATTAAAAAAATAAATAAAAATATTAATAAATAAAAATTAAATAATAAAAATAAATAAATTAAAATAAATAAATAAATAAAAAAATATATAAAAAATTATAATAAACATAAATATAAAAAAAATAAAAAATAAATTAATAAGGAACTTAATTAATAAAAATAATTAGAAAATAAATAAATACAAAATAAGTAAATAAAAACTAAATAAATAAAAATATAAATAAGTAAAAAAAAAAAATATTAAAAATCTAAAAAAAAATAAAAAAAAAAACAATATTTAAAAAAATAAATAAAAAATAAAAATAAATACAAATAATTTAAAATAGATAAATAATTATAAATCAAAATAAATAGAATAATGAATAATATAAATAATATATAAATTTATTTTACATTATGTAATTATATTAAATATTCATGTAAATTTAAATTACAATATAAAAGAAAATATATCAAAAATAATAAAAATAAATTAACAAAAATTAAAATTAAAAAAATTTATTAAAATAAATAAAAAATCAATTACAAAATAAAATAATAAAACATATTTTTAATTGATAAATTTATTAAAAAATTATTTATTTGTATTAATTAAATTATTTATACTTACAATGATAAAAATTGCATTAAAATTGCCGATAAATAAGAGTATTATGTAGTTTGTCTATTTGCTGATAATAAATTGTGTTTATGTTTTTGTAGTGTTGTTGTAGTTGTTCTTTAGTTGTTTTCTTGCCCATATGCCGGCGCGATGACACTTAACAAATGATCGCATAAGTGCACACAAAACGCACATTGCACAAAGTTGAGAGACATGGTAAATATGTAGGAATATGGGGGAATATAGGGGAATATAGGGGAATAGTAGGGTTTGTGGTTTGGTGATTGCTGGCATGGGTTGAATCAGGGCATCAGACACTACACTGTGGTGTGGGGGGTGGTAGGACTGGTGGGGCCATTGATTGGGTTGGCGAATATGTGAATGTGAGTGTTTTTTTTTTTTTGAGTGTGAGTTGTGAGTGTGTTGACTGAGAGACCTTTTGTGTGGGCAAATTCTTGAGTGCTATCACTGCTCAGCCGCTATATTTTGTATCACAACAAATCGTGAGGGTAAAGCGTCGAGTCTTGTTGCAAGTATCAGAGTGTGTGTGTGTGTGTGTATGTTGCATGTGAAATGTTTACAAAATAAATGCGGCACTTGAATTAGGCAACATTTGTTCAGGTTGCATTTAGGTTCGTTCTTTTTACTTCTACTCCTGCTGCCAAGTGTCGAACAGCAAGAGAAAGAGAGACGTCTAGAAGAGAGAGCGAGAGGAGCACATACAGAAAAAAAGACTTATTAAACTCAATCTGTTTAATCAAATTAGTAGAAATCAGCACTAGAGAGAGCATCTCTCTATATACAATAGCTGGAGGAGTGGAGACTCACGAGCAGCAGCTCAAGCAACAGCAACAACAGAGTCAGTGTCAGTGCGTTGGCGTTTTTGGTGTTGCCTTTGCCTTTGGCTTCGATCCTCAAAAAAAAAAAAAGTATAAAGAAAAAAAAAATAGCAGGCAATGTTGGCAATGGCATTTGGTGCCGCTACACCCACTTTTTGGCCAAGAGTAAACCTTTTGTATATGTGGAAAGCAGCCCAAGAGAATCGACTGCTGTCAGAGTCACAGTCACAGTCAGACTAAGAGTCAGAGTCAAAGTCAAACTTAGTATAGTGTGAGACTTGTTGTTGTTTTTGTTAGTGTTGCTGTTGTTAGAGTTGAAGTCATCGTCATCCTCCTATGGGCACATTAGGACTGGCTTTTAGTCTTTTTTTTTGTTGCTTTCAGCCTTTCAGTTTTGGTCTGGCATTTGAACTTATTGCTGCCACAGTTGGGCACGCTGTCATATAAAACAGTTGGGAAAGCAAAACTCTGTAGGTTGCCAACATACAGAATAACAACAACAACAACACCAGCAACTAAGAGTTTGGCATAAAGGCAACGCTTTGCTTAAGCATCAAGAGGCGTGACATATTACAAAGCTTTAATAAAAAAAAAAAACAAAATGCGGCAAATAATTATTTAATGCAAAAATATAATTAGAAAGTCAGCGATAGAAAGAGATGGCGAGATGTAGACTCTCAAGGTATTAAATTTAAATTTAATTAAAAGAAAATTATAAATTATATAAAAAATGTAAAAATTATTAAAAATTACTCTCTGTAAGTATAAATTAATTTTATTAAAATTTAATTAATAGAAAATAAATAAATTCCGTGCTGCACATACATCCCCTTTTAACGTTTATTTTAAACTACGCCTTTGACTTGTGTTTTTGATTTGCTTTGCTTTGTAATATGTTTCTCTCCTTGGCTTTGTGCAACAAAAGCCACAAAATAAGCAAATCTTCTCTAGTCTCTCGCACTCAATGCATTTTGTTATGCCCTTTGGCACTTTATTTTTTTTTGTTTTTCTCAGTTGCTTTAGCTGCATTTGCCACGTTGCCGTTGCCCTTGTTGTTGTTGTTTTTGATAAACAATACTGCTGCTTTACTCCTTGCCGCCCACTCTTTGCCCTACCACATTTATTGGCTCACATTTTAGCATTTTTGGGGAGTGGGTGAAAATTTTAGACACTGCCATCGTCGTCGTCGTCGTCGTCTGTTTTGTTGCCCTGTTGAAAATTCTGTGGAGCGTCACTAATTAAAATATCAACATTTTAAGAGGCGTAGTGAATGTGTTAAATTGACTTTTCTCTTTGTACTCTTTCCCTCTCTCTCTCTCTCTCTCTCTCTCTCGCTCTCTTTGTCTCTATCGCTCGCCGTTTTAGTTTCCTTCTTTCTCAGTTTCTTTCTGTCCTTTTTTTCTGTCACTCTAATGACTTTATCTCTCTGTCTCACTTTAACTCTGTTTCGCTCTCTTTCTATTTCTCACGCTCTCTCTCTCTCTATTTCGCTCTCTCTATATTTCTTACTCTATCTCTGTCTCGCTCTCTCTCTTTCTCTTCTCTCTCTCTGTCTCTCTCTCTCTCTCTGTCTCTCTCTCTCGTCTCTCTCTCTGTCTCTCTCTCTCTGTCTCTCTCTCTCTCTCTGTCTCTCTCTCTCTCTCTGTCTCTCTCTCTCTCCTTGCTGTCCCTGTCTCACTATCTCCATCTTGCTCTCTATCTCCCTCTCTATCTCCCTCTCTCACTATCTCTAGCCCTGCTCTTTCTCCCTGTCCCCCATTGTGACTTTTACTTAAACTCGACTTGCATTTGTCGCTCAAACTTGCCTCACGTTTTTTTTGTTTATTTTGCCAAGATCGCAAAATTTTGTGCTTGATGCGTTAGGCGATACTAGGCCGAGACTCAACCGACCGCCTTTTGGTCAGTGCATCAACTAATTAAGTTGCAATTAAATATTTTAATAGCCAACTATGAATTTTCTTCGTTTATGCCACTTACATTCCCCTACTCTTTTCCTCCTTACCATTTCATGCCACATTGCTTTCTGTGTTGGTCGCTTTACGATTCTTCTACTTATTCTTCTTCTTCAACAATACATTTGCTCGTTGCAGCAGCAGCAGCAGCAGCCGTTGCAGCAGCAGCAGGTATAAAAGTACAAAATGCGTGGCGTCCAAATGAGGAGCGCGCCTCATTAAAGCGCGCACGGTCTGTGGGGCTATTACCAAAAGACGTGCAGCAGCAGAGTCTTCAACTCAATTGCAACAAGCAACACAACAAAAAAAATTTTTAAGCATGGCCACGAAATCCAAATTCAAGCAGAATTCTCAATACTCTTTTCACAGTATTTGCAAAATAAATTTCAATGCATTTTTATTAAATATGAAAAAAAATATATTTAAATTTTTTTTTCAAAATTACTTTTCAGTGTAGAAATTTAAATATTTGATTAATCATTAATCAAAAAAAAAAAAAAAAAAAAAGCGTTGCAAACATGATGATGTTGCCACATGCAACGTTCAGTTTAGTTAGCATACAAACATATATAAATGCAGAGTCCTTCAGTCTTGTCTTGTCGTCGATGTTGATGTCGATGTGTTACAGTGCTGCGCATGCGCACAACACATGCCGAGGGGCAGTTGTTGTTGTTGTTACTGTTGCTGTTGCTGTTGTTGCCTCTGCTGCCTTTGCCACTGCTGCAATAAACGTCAAAATGCGGCCCATTGCTGTCCATTTCATCAACGTGTGAAATAAATCACTCAAAGTGCTGCAGATCCATTAAGGGCGCACCAGCAATGAGCAGCAGCAGCAGCAAGCAGCGGCAAGCAGACGTTGCCATTGCCGTTGCAGTTACTGCTCATGCTGCTGCGGCTGCTTGTCGCGTCGCTTTTGTGGTAAATACATTTTTAGCATTTTGTCTGCTGATACCTTTGGGTGTTGTACAAGAAGACGACGACGATGACGACGGCGACGAGGCTTGCCTGGCGAAACTGCTGCAACAATAAAGACGCAAGCACCACACTAGGCTGCATGCCACTGCAGCAGCAGCAGCAGAAGCAGCACTACATTGGCCCAAGCTGAGTTCAGTCTGTCGTCTCACGTCTCCTCTTCCTTTGCTTCTCTTTCCTTCTGTTTCTGCTTCTTCTACAATTTCATTTCGTTTTCAGTTTTCTCTGTTTTTATTTGGTTTTTTTTTCCTTTTGAACTTTTTTGTTCATTTTGTCGTTGTTGTTGTTGTTGGTCATGTCCGTATCCATGCATTGGCCCATTGCATGTTGTTCACCTTCTGTAATTTTGTTTCATGTTTTGTTGTGTTGTCTTCTTGTCTGCTTTTTATGATGATTTCTGCCGTGCTACGCGAAGCGAAGCAATGCGACGACTCTTGGTGTTGTTGCTGTTGTTATTGTTGTTGGACACATGCAAAATTCCAAAAATTACATTTCATTGCTTAAATTCAATTAACGGTAAGGCCAAGAAATGCGAATTACCTTGCTGCTGCTGCTGTTGCTGCGCTTTCATTCTCAACTGCACAGCAAGTAGCAAGCAGCTAGCAGCAGCAGTAAACAGCAGCAAACTGCAACTGCAAATATGAAATATGCTGCTGGCCACAAAGATTCACAGAGAGAGAGTAAAGCATTTCTTCAGTAGCATGGCTGAAGACTGAGCCCCAAAGAGCAGTTGTTGTTGGCCATTAAACTCAGCTCACAGCTCACAGCTCAGCTGGACGACTCTCAAGGCAAGCGGCAAAGCAGCAATCAACAAACAAGTAGCTGCCGCCTGGCGAGTAGGTAAACAGAAAGTTGATTGAAAGTTTCTGCAGAAAGTGCTGTTAAGCGGAGAGCAGAGAGAGAAGAGTGTGTGTGTGTGTGTGCGACACGAACAAGAGTGTGAGATGTGTGTAGGAGCCAAAGGGGCTGCCGCTGACACCACAACAGCGTCAGGTGCTGTGCATAAAAGTAGATTGCCAATGTGAGTGCGCAGAGGGTTTAGGTGATGAAATGTAAGGGATGCGGGCAGAATTGTATATAGTGAGTAGTATGTGCTTTTCTGGAGAGGGGGTGGGAGGGGGAAGGGGAGTTCGAGTAAGTAACAAACTAACAGATTAAATGAGAAACGGGTTATAAAAAAAAGTGCTTTATATTACGATGATACGCGATGATAATGATGATGATATACAAATCTCTTCGCATGATAACTTTGGCAAAAGTTTTTGCGCTAATTAATGCATAAATCATTTTCACGTTTTATTTGTTGTGTTGCACTATAAAAAAAAAACATTTTAATAGACTCAGCTCTGCATTTAATTAAACAAATGTTTTTATTTTATTTTTTTTAAATGAAATAAATTTTTGCTATAATAAAATAATATTGTATTGGAAGCAAATTTTTTTGTTTTTATTTAAATATTACATATTAAAATTTTATAAAAATCATTTTCAAATAATACTAAAATAATTTTTAAATAGTATAAACATTATGAAAATAAATTATAATTACTATAAATATTATTAAAAATTTTTTTAAATATTATTAAAATAATTTTTAAATAATAATAGAATTTTTTCGATATTAAAATAATTTTGTATGAAATCTATTTTTTCTTTTTGTATTTTAATATTACATATTATTAATAATAATGAAACAAATAAAATAATTAAATAACATTTATTTTATTTTTTAAATATTAATAAAATTTGTTCACTATTTTTATAAATTTTTATGAAAATCAAAACCATTTTTTTTAATAATATTTAATTTTATTAAAATGATTTTTAAATATTAAAATAATTTTTAAATTTTTTTAAAACTATTTTAAATAATATTAAATATTAGAAAATAATAAAAATAAAAAAAAATAAAATTAATAAATATTTAAATAATAAATATTGAAAATCTTGCGCTAATAATTATGCTATGTTTAAATTTTAAACTTTTCTAATGATTTTCAATTGTCTTTATAAATGTTGCATAAACTCACACACATACACACATGAACATTATTAGCGTCGCAAATTATGCAATTAGTGACAGCAATTAAGAATTTTCTTACCGCAATGAATAAAGAATAGTCTCATTAGTCAACTGTACGCTGTAAGCGCTACAATTAATTCCCTTAAGAGAGACAAAGAGAGAGAGAGAGAGTGAAAGTTGCAAATACTTTGTGTTTGACAATAGTTTCAATTTTGAAGACATTTTGTGATTTTTGTGTTTTCATTGTCATTAAGTGTAACTAATTGTCATTGTAATTGTGTAGGCAAAAACAAATGCAATTATAATATGTGTGCAATAATTGAAGCATATAAATCTTTTACTGGAATTTCTTTCTACTTAATTAGTTTGAATTTGCCTTGAGCGTTTCACTTGGTGCTGCCTGCCTTTAGCTTTATTTATTATCCGTTATTGTACATTGCCTAAATACTCTTTATTCCCCAATAACAAGACGCCCACAAGAGCAGCAAAGAGCATAACTAACAATTAAGCAGCAGCGTTTATTGCCGCTTCATACGCGCAAGTAAACCGCAAAAATGAATACATATATGTATATATAATATATATATGTATATCATATATCGTATGTATTATATATATCTGCATATACACATATCGATATTTGTGTAAGTAAGTGTATGCCGCATAAATCTTAATTACGCTTCGTCGAGCGTAAATCATCATCAGTAGCAGCAACAGCAGCAACCGCCGCAGAGTTTTGCACAAAATTGATTCATATATAGGAAATATTCAAGTATAGTAAATATCTGGCAGTAACTTTTCTCTTACAAGTAGTGACAAATATATAGGTTTTATATATTGCTGTGTATTTTGCTTCAACTTTGACAATTTTGAGGAATTTTTTTTTGTATTTTTTATTATCATTCTTTTATTTCAATGTGCATAATTTTATGACGCACAGAGCAGAGAGCGAGATAGAAAGAGAGAGACGACTATGACTTTTGCTTTAACCCATCGTCAAATTGCAAATCTCGTTAATAAACACGAACACACAAATACAACTTTAATATAGTATTAAATTTTTATGATAGATGATTGTGTATGCGCGGATGATAAATAAATATACGCTTCTAATGGGGCGGCAACTGGAAATGTAAAAACAGGAAAAACTAATAAGGAAGAAAATGAGGTGAGATAATAGCTGAAAATATATGTATGTCTATGTAGATGAGAAGAGTATACAGAGAGAGAGAAAGCAAAGAGAATTCAATGTACAATGGGATGAAAATATTAAAAAAATATGCAAATTGCATTGGCTTGCTTGCTGCTTAATTAACTTGAATTATAAATTAATATAAATTTTTTCTAAACTATAATTTAATACACGACTTGCGCTTGTCTGTCTTTGATTTGATTTATATTTCCATAATTTTTTTTTTACATAACATTTTTTTATACTATGATTAATACAATGCTTTGGCAATTGGCAATTATAAAACTATTATAAAATATGTTGAGGAAAAATAATTTGTTCAATGGTCCTTAATGGGTTAAGTCATCATATCAATTGAGACAGTGATAGAATGAGAGTAAAAGAGAGAGAGACATGGAGAGTAAGTTAGAGCTAGTCCAATTGGTCGTCGTCATTTGATGTCAAAAAGTTCAGTGCAATTGGCTTTATTTTATTTTTTTCTTTTTTTTATGGCGCTGACAATTTGCAATCAACTTTAAAAAAATACAAAAAAAAATTTTTTTTACAACTTGTAAAGATTAAAAGTCCATTAGGCGTGCCGGCGCAACAGAGTCACAAGCGCACGTAGAACTTGTTTTAGTATAGACATAGATATAGCCATAGAAAGACAGTGAAAGAGAGAAAGGGAGGTAAAGGAAGAGGCAGTTGTAAAATCTCAAAAAAGCAAGGGGCAGTGAGCAGTGAACAGAGCGGAGCGGAGCATATCCATTTAAATGCGCGCAATGCAATCACTCAAATTGGCCAAAGCGCCGGAACGTGCAGATGGCAACCGCACGAATACGAATGATGCTCAGTGTATGGTGATTCGGGGGAGGGGAAAAGGGGGCGCGCACTGAATTACATGAAATATTTTAATCCAAAAGATGCAGAGTTAAGTGCATCCATCAGCATGTATTTAGTATTTAATAAATACGGAAGCGAGAACACGACTCGAACACGACTCTACTCATGACACTCTTTGCAAAGACGACTCCTGTTGCCTGCTGTTGCTCCACTGCCCCGCTGCCGTGTAAGAAAAAGTCTAATAAGAATATTATACATACCATACTCTATATATACATATATATGTATGTACAAGTCTGCACAGAGGTATTTTAATTTATTTAAATTTCTATCCGCCGCTCATATTACCAAGTGCAATTTACAAAGACAGTGAGAATCTCAGAGACAAACAGCTGAATGAAAGAACTGCATGTCTCTCTATCTCTGTCTCACACACACTCTCTGGAGTGGCCAGCCAAAAGGCGCGCGCACACGACTTTGAGCTTGAGCTAAGAAGAAAAAAAAAGTGAACATCCATTAGTTGTGCTAATGATGCGCAACCCACTTTGCCGCGTTCCACACACACACACACACACACACACACACAGAGAGAGCATCATCGTCGCATCTTCTTTTGCCTTTACCTTCGTTTGTCTCGCTCTCGCACAGAGTATACTGCTTGCCAGCCACTAACTGCTCTGCTGCTGCTGCTGTCCTATTTGTGTTGGGCGTGTGGATTTAGTTTGTTATTTTGAAACGCATTTGGTTCGCCGGTTAGTTAGCTTTAGTCATGGATTTACCACCACCACCACCCCCTCTCTTCCACTCTACACAAATCTATGCACCTGTTTGTGTGTGTGTGTGTGTGTGTGCGTAGCTAATGTAAAGCCAAAGTGCTTAATTGTAACGACAGACCGACAACGCATACATAGCAGCAAAATTACACTGTAAGAAAATACCTTAAAATCGAAATAAAACAAATTTATATTTTGCTTAAAATGAAATTGTCAACTGAAATTTATTTATAAATAAACCTGTAAAAAAAAAAGAAATTTAATTTTTTTAATTTATGAAAAATATAAAATATAAAATAAAAATTTGTATATATGGCTTACCATTAATTGATTTAAATATAATTCATAAGGTATATGTCCACTAATTGGATCAATTGCCACTGGCCACATTTCGTCCATTTCTTCTTGTGTAAAAGGTTCACCCTCCTCCATCATTAGTTTGCCAAAGCTTTCTTTTGTTAAATAACCTTTATTCTCAAAATCTAATATTTTAAATGCTTCCAATATTTTCTCTGGCGGTGCTGGTTCCATTCTATAACGAAAAAAAAATTATATTTATATTTGAATGCAAAATCTGTTTTCCAAATATAAAATATTACATACTTGCGTTCCATAAGTAATTGAGATACATGTGGCAAAAATTTGGTCAAATGCACCACACCGCTTGTCTCTTCAGTTTCAGTTGCTGATATTACCTCATTAACCTCTTGCTCGGTGGGTACACAACCCAATAATCTCAATACAGTTCCAACTTCACGCACATCAATCAATTTATCGCCATGATGATCGAAAACACAAAACGCATCCGAAATGCGTTTCTCCAAATCATTATTAACTAAAAGTGATAAAAAAAAATTTTTTTTATTATTAAAATTTATATTGCAATTTTTAGCTGCTTCTTGCGCTTACAGTCTAAATTCATCGAGTCCATTTTACTTAATGACAAAAATTTATACAAATTTTTATTTTACGTCTTTTTTTTTTGCCGTAAAACTTGAAGTTGTTTATTATTAGATCAATATTCGAATGTGAATAAAATAACAAACTAGAAATGTTACTAAGGTAATGCCAGACGACAACTAACGCAAAGCTAGGCAACAGACTGTGAAAATGAATGAATGAGTCGAATGGAGAGGGAGAAGGAGAGATAGGGAGAGAGAGATTATCAAATATGATAAATAAAATAAAATATAAAATAAATAAATAAATAATAAATATAAATAAATATAAATAAAAATAAAAAAATATAAATATAAATAAATATAAATAAATATAAATAAATATAAATAAATATAAATAAATATAAATAAATATAAATAAATATAAATAAATATAAATAAATATAAATAAATATAAATAAATATAAATAAATATAAATAAATATAAATAAATATAAATAAATATAAATAAATATAAATAAATATAAATAAATATAAATAAATATAAATAAATATAAATAAATATAAATAAATATAAATAAATATAAATAGATATAAATAAATATAAATAAATATAAATAAATATAAATAAATATAAATAAATATAAATAAATATAAATAAATATAAATAAATGTAAATAAATATAAATAAATATAAATAAATATAAATAAATATAAATAAATATAATTAAATATAAATAAACATAAATAAGTATAAAATAAATACAAATAAGAAAGAAGATCGAATAAATCTTAATCATGTCATAATAATGTACAACGCATTTTTCTACTTGCTCATTGTTGCATTTGCTGCAACAAGTGCAACAGTTTTAGATTTTGGTGCTGCCATTGCTCATGGAAATTATACAAAAAAAAAAATAACGAATGAATAAAACTGAGCGACGAAAAATAGTCGAATAGTAGAATTGAAAAGATGGCAAAAATTGCTTTGGTTTTGGCACATTGAAAATTCGATTAAAAAAAAAAATGAAAAACAAGGCAACATGCAACAGCAAACAGCAAAAGCAACAACTACTTCATTCACGCTAATGCGTGTCGTGTACAACACACGCTTGCCACTTGGAGTTTACTTGGACTTGCGTTCAAGCTGTCCGTTTGTCCATGTTCCTTATTTTTTTTCGCTGCAGCAGAGACTGCATTGGCAGCAGCAGAAGCATCAGCAGCCACGGCAACAACTGCAACAGCACGTACAAACACACTTGCGTATCAAGCTGGCCTCATCTGCTGTTGTTGTTGTTGTTTTTGTTGTTGTAGTTGCAACCGCTGCTACCCGCACAGCTTTTCACTGCTCTACTCTACTATACTTTACTCTAGTCTAGGTGGCTACTGCCATAAACACTAAAAGTGTTCGTCATTTGCTATGTTCCAGATCCAATTAACCATTTTGATGCATTTGCCTCCATTAAGTTGCTCGCTTGCTCCCTCTCTCTCTCTCTTTCTCTTTCTCGCTCACACTCAGTGTTTGGTAGACCCTTTTGCTTAAGCTATGCCATGCGTTGTAGGCTTGCTGCTGCTGCTGCTGCTCTTGCCTTTTGCAATTTTCGCAGCCTTTACTTACTTACAACATGATCGGAAGTTTGTCTTGGCCAGAGTCGACGACGTGTCCGTGACTTTAACTACAGTCTCTGTATGCATGCATCTCTCTCTCACACACACACTCAATGTACATGTTGTTGTTGTTGTTGCTTGGCATAAAGTACTTTGTAAATGTTGGCATGATTTAAGCCGGCTCTTAGTCTCTTTATTCTGACATTTGCTCTAAGTTTTGTCTATTAGGCATGCGATTAAAATTTAAATTGAAGTCGAACAGCATCCGAGCAGCCGACTTCGACTCCGACTCCGACTCAGTTTCTACATTCTATATTCATTATATTATACATGGAACGCGTCAAGAGAGAAGAGTTATATTATCAGACACAGACTCTGGCCCAGACCCAGACTCCCCCTGTCTCTACCCCTGCCATACAGTCATTTTTCTTATAGAGTCTCTCTAAAAAACACGCCCCACTTGTTGTTGTTGTTGTCAGTCATCAGTCTTGACGAAACTTCCGCTTAGTATTTTGCAACAACAACTTGGTCGCATTTTGTGTTCCATCTGTCAATTTCGACACCTGCCACAGACAGGACGGCGAACCCAACGTTGTCTTTTTGACTTCACTTCCTGTGGGGTTCCTTTACTATACTATACACCACTACAACAACAACAACAACAACAACAACAAAAGACAGACAGATCGAAAACAAGACACAAGTTTAGGCTTGCGTTGCAGTAGCTTGATCTTGATTATGTGGCAAGTCGTCGGTTGAGGAGTCGCGTTTCTTCTCTTTATATATTTCTGTGTGAGGTTTGTGTATCGTGAAAATGTTCTCATTATGACTATTTAAGGGCTGGCAAGATCATTATTCTTGACTTTTAACCAACTTGACTTTATAATTACGTCGGCAAAACTTGTTGCCACTTCTTCTTGTTGTTGTTGTTGTTGCAAGCAAATCTTTTTTTTCAATATACTTTTTTTTTTTAATAATTAATTTTCAATAGTTTCCTTCTCACTCGACGCTCAAGTGTAAATTATTATTCAATATCTATACTTGAAATCTATGTTAATTATAAACAGAAAAACTCAAAAAAAAAATATATATAGTAAAAATATTATTAAATAAATACAAGTACTAGAATAAATTAAAACTAGAAAAAAATACTTTAAAAAAAAAACAAACAAACTAAATCAAGTATAAAATAAATAGTAAATATTCATGTTACAATTGATTTTGAAAAGTCCTTGGTACATATTAATTATTATTTGAAATGTGAAATTTACCATTAATAAAACATTCCAAATATTTATTTACTGACAATAAAAATAATATATATATTGTATCTATATGTATCAGTGTGTATCTATAGTGCCATTCAAATATTTTTCTCGCTTTTACAAAAGTAACAAATATATAAAAAAAAAAAAATATTTTATTTTTTTTCATTAATATACAATTAATAATTCTCATATTTTTTTTTCTATTGCTATTTCTATTTATTTTTTTTTTTTGTTGATGCTATTCAAATTTTCTGTTCAATTTGAATTGCGTTTCGTTTGTTATTGTATAGGTAACATTTGTGTGTGAGTGTGTGTGTGTCTGTCTGTGTAGTTGATTGTGGTAATTAAATGGAATTTAATAAACATAAACATGCAAATAATGAGCGCGCTACCTTTCACAGCTGCCGTAGCAGCAGCACTAACAACAACAACAAACGGAAAACTGTTTATAATAATAGATGGCCCAGAAACTTTTGTTGAATTAATTAGAGTAAAAAATAAAATATAAGAAGCAGAAGGACAGACTGACAGACAGACATACAGACAAGTCAGACAGATACAATGATCGAAACCCCAAGACTCTTTACAAACGGCAGCCAAACAACAGAAGTAAAACGTTTTGAAAAAAAAAGATATATATATATACATATATATATATGTATATAAAGAAACGACGGAGAATTCAATTCAACGCAAATGATATGAAAGAATTGATTAATAATCATAGCGAAAACCACAAAAGACTTGCCCCAGCAATGAATGGCGGCTCAGACTTGGAGAACGGACACTATACACGCTGATGGAGATTGTGACTGTTGTCTTGGGATTGAGACTGAGACCAGAAACACAGCGACGCAGCGACTGCGACTGGAACTGAGACTGCGACTGCGACTGGAACTGAGACTGCGACTGCGACTGAGCGGCAACACACCGGCCAAAAAGTGGGCATAAAAGCGCTGACGCCATGCCTAAGCTTTTTTTTTGTGGTCTCTCTCGCTCTCTTTCTCTGCCTCTTGCTCCCTCACTCTCTTCATCTGCAACTACATCTTCAGTGTTCGATCAAGGCCAATTGGTTGACGTTGGCGCAGAGGCAGTAGTACTAGCAATAGTGCCGCAAAATTGTAAGCCTGGGCGCGCAGGCAGGCAGCATATTATACACATGCTACACAGCAGCAGCAGCAACAGCAGCAACAACAATAATAATAACAACAACAATTGTTGCTGCTGCTGCTGCTGTGTGCTCCACATTCTCTGACAATTGGCGTCCAATAATGTTGCCAATGGGCAACAGTGTTGAACACACGTACAGACACGAGAGACACAAAGAGCGAGGAGACAAGAACAAAATATAAAAATAATTTTTTTTTACATTCATCGTGATGCAGTTAAAGCTTAGTGTACGTGCCACGAGTTGCTGCACGAGCTGCACGACACTGACACGAGCGCAACACTAGTGTGAGGCAGAAACTTGACTTGACTTTGATTCAATTTCCATATGAAAACATCGATTTGCGTTCTGTGCGCGCCCGCGTTGTCGTAATCAAAGTGTTGTTTATGGAACACGTCCGGCGTGTTGTTTTTTTCTTCTCTTCTCAACTCTTCTCTTTTTTCTGCTGCTGCTGTTGTTGTTGTTGTTGTTATTGTTGGCTCGTTGGTTTGGCTTAAAAAGAAAAAAAAATTTGCTCACGGCAACAATTGGTGCGCCTTGTCTGAAAAATATGTAGCCAACGATTACATTTGCCTATTGCATGGACACTCACACACACACACACACACACACACAATACTTACGCAGCGAACTAAGTATGCTAGGTGGGAAAAGAGACAGAGAGTGTATGTGTGTGTGTGTGTGTGTGTGTGTAAGAGAGTAGAAATTGTATAGACGAGATGGAGTGTGGTTTGGTTGTGAGCAAACGAGAATACAAACGGCCGGCCAAGAAGTTATGATTGAGTTCTAATGAGTTGAGAAAAATTGTATCAAGGAAAACCAGTTCCCGGAATCGCAATTAGATAAGTGGGTTTCATGCCTCAAACCGTAGTGAACTGCAACAACAGCAACAACAGCTACAAATACAGCGCCAACATAAAGCGAAACCAACAATTGTCCAAGCAACTCTTTAAGCATTCCCTCTCACTCTTTCTCTCTCTCTCTCACACACATATACACTTAGACGCTTACACTTTGATAGCTTGTTGGACAATCAGGAAATGGAAATTGTTTTCCATTGAACGGCAAATCAGAATATAACGGCCAACAAAATCAGCTAACAAATTTGTTGCACATTTAACATAATAAGGCATTGAAAAAGATTTTAAAAGATTTTTGAAAAAAATTTCTTTAAATAATATAAAATAAAATTTAAATAATAATTAAATTAAATTATAATTATATTTTATATAAATTTAAAAGATTAAAAAAATTATTTTAATCGATTTTTACACAAAAATAATAAATATAAAAAAATATAAACAATAATATAAAATAATATTATAATTATAATTAAATTGTATTTATATAAATAAAATACAAATACAAAAAAAATAAATAAATAAATACAAGATGCCAACTATTTTTATATAATTTACCAAATGAAACTGGAAAATTTCGTTAATTTTTCATAGAGAAAGTAGAAAAATCTTATAAGTTTCTAACTTTGCCAAACAGATTTAAACATTTCACACTTGAAAACATTCACTCGAATGGACGTGACTAAATATGTTAATAAAATATTTAAACTCATTTACTTTCAACAATCTCATTAGTTTGTCTTGCCAACCCAAAAATTGTATATTGTGTTTAGTTAGGGGTTAGGTTTGGGTAATTATCATAAACGATAAAAATGCCTTTAAGCAATTTTCTGCACTAGTTTACCTTTCGATTAATAGGCGTGAAATATTAATGCGCCTTCTCCTACCACTGCTTGGTATTGCTGCTGCTGCTTTCTGTGGCAAATAGGGAAAGGTTTCGCGGATGCTCTTTTAAATTAATTGGTGTCTGCTGCTTACCGTTCTTTAGATATATATCCATCTCTTTCTCTCTCTCTCGCTCTCTTTTTGCTCTCATCAGTCAAACTGCCCTTTACTTTCAATATGGCTATAAAAATGCCTACGCCCAAAATTTGCTGCTTGTCTGGCTGCCTGCGCGCTTACCTTTCAAATTATGAACGTAAAGTTGAAGTTGAAGTTGGATTGGAAATATCATAGAAGTAATAGAAGAAGTCAAAGTTGAGCTACTGAAATCTGACTTTGCCTTACGTCTCTTTCTTTCTCTCTCTCTCGCTCTCTCTCTTTCTCTGCACATCATCATTAGCCTTTGGTTTTTTTTCTATTTCTTTATTAAGTTTTACTAATGACTATTTTGTGGTGGTAAAATGAGAACTTTTTGTCGGTACTTTGATTTCAGTTAGACAATATATATAAGTATTGGTACAGCAAAACAAGACGCAATAAATCAATAAATATTGCAAAATAATATATACAGTATTTCACAGTTGTTGCTGTTGCTGTTGTTGTCATTGGTTGCAGTTGCAATTGCTGTTGGTATAGAGCGCGCGCGAACACAGTATAAGATAAATTACAACGCCCCAACGTTTGCAGGCGTATGACTTAATTTGCCAATTTGAACGCCAAAAGGCTAAAAAAAAAAACAAAAGCTAAAACGTTCTTTGTGCCCAAAAATGGTGATCAGAGACAGCTGTGCTTCGATTGCTATAAACGTCAATTTCCGTGGCACAAGCAGCAGCAGCAACAACAACAATTACAACAGCAGCAGCCGCAGCAACAGCAAGAGAAACAAAAATAACCAAACATTGTCTTATTAAGGCTGCAACGCGTGCCGCTCAGTTCACATTCTCCAAAAACAACAATAACAACAACAGCAACAAGCAGTCGGCGGCCACATTAAGCAGCAGCTAAATAAGAATTCTATTATATTTCCATGCCACACAATGTGATTAACTTGTTGACCCTGTTCAACATTAACAATGTGCGCCATGCACGCTTAGCTTAAAAGAAAAAAAAATACAAAAAAAAAAAAAAACAAAGAATCAAAATCTAGAACGATTTTTGCAGAAACAGTGAGAAAATGTTGTCCAAATGTTTAACAAAAACCGCATGAACTTTCGTGCGCTGCTGCCGCCAGCCGCTGCTGCTGCTAACAAATACAAAAATAACAACAAGAAAAAAAATACTTTTATTTTTATGCAAACACAATTGAAAATTGGCATTCATTCCTTCGTTTCTTAGGCGTCGTCGTTTCTAATAATTTGAAAAGCCCCCAAAAAAATAAAATCCTCGGATCAAAGCAGACCCCTGATCAAGACGTGCGACTGTAAAGGCAATTGCTGCAGCTGATTGTTGCGCTTGTGCTGCGACTGCGACTGCGACTGCTGCTGCTGGCTGCTGGTTGCTAGCACAACGCACAGGAATGCGCAACAGTTGAGTTGAGATTTTCAATTGGCAGACACCTGCTTGTCTCTGCTTGCCCAAGAGGCTCAATGTTGGCTTCCAGATTTAGTCTTTAGCTTTGTCAGATAATGCACCATAAGGCTACAGTGGTATAAAAACACATTTAATGTATGTAAATATCACAAGTTGTAATATAAATATAAATGTTTACTAGACATAATATATTTAAAATATTTTAACATATTTTTTATTTAATGAAAATTAATAACATTTTTTATAGTATTTCGTACCAAGGTGCATGCGGCGTCTAATGTCTGAACATGTTAATTTTCACTGTCTCAGCTTTCGCTTGTTGAATTTGCTTACAATTTATAGAAAATTTACTTGACATTGCAATTGGTAAAATGAAATTAAATTTGTATGTTGATCTCTTACACACACACACACACACAAACACACACATATATATATATATAAAAGAAAAGAAAAAAAGGAGCAAAAATATTGGTAGAAAATTGATTTTTGGTAAAGCATGACAATCACTCGTTCGCTGTGTTGTTGCTGCTTTTGCTGCTTGGTGGCTCTCTTTGCTGGTTGTTAGGTTTTTTTTTTTGCTGCAAGGCACACGCCCACCAAAATTCATAGTTAGAGCCACTTTAACCGTTACTCGTATAGCTGCTGCAACTGATTCATGACTTAATCACTGGAAATCGGTAGCAGTCGCTAGACTGCACCCAAAAAATACAAGAAAAAAAAAAAAACAAAATTGTAATAAGTTAAAAATAAATATGATTGACTTGAAGATACTCAGTATCAGCAACAACATGTGAAATATTTAATAATAACTAAAACATCAAAGCTTCAAATAGCATTTAGATTTTAATGCTTAATTCTTTAAAATAATTTATTCTTTAGTCTTAATTCCCGTGTGGTAAAACATTTTTATCAAATTTTTGCTACTGAGTATAAATATAGTTGCTGTTGTAGTGGAAGGAGTGGAAGGTAGTGTAAGCAGAAAAAAAAATACGGCTTTATCAAGTGGAGAGTCGAGTGAGTGGCTTGTGGCCAGAGGCTGAGGTAGACGAACGGAACCACTTTGCTTGCTTGATATGCTCAATACTTGCGGAGCTCTATTAGTCTATATATATATATATATATATGTGTGTGTGTGTGTAGTACGTGGCATGGAAATTGATTGTTTGCTCTATAACTGCAGGACTTGATTAGACTTGGATTTTTCGCTATTGCCAATCTATTTGATGTGTGCATATACTTGTAAAATATGCAAGTATCTATATATACATATACATATATACAGATATATAATATGATCATGTTAAACTATTTATTAGTGTTTTTTTTTGTTTTCTTTTCTTTTTCTCTCTCTTTTGTCTATTGTTTCAAATTTTCACTTTTTTTTTGCAAATACATATACACACACATCCGCTTGGTGTCCGGTTCGATTCAACCAACCGCAGCTTCCACAAGCCATATAAATAACAGTTTTCAGATCTGCGATTTGTGATATGCTACGCCGCGTGCTTATGTGTAGTCGCAAATCCAAGATAGTCAATCCACGCAAAACCTCATGCCACATGTCCATGCCCCATACCCGCGCATGTCAGTAATCCACAAACTGAGCATGCGCGCACCGCGCATCGCGCATCGCACATCGCACATCGCGCAACTTTGCTGCCAAGTTATAAAAGTGTAAATAAGGTAATTAGTGCTTCCGGGCATAATCATACCCAACAAACATGACGGCTTGACGACGCTGCCAAACGTTTCAAGCTCCAACGTTAATGTTGATCTTGTAGTTGTCGTTTTGCTGAACACTGGAACGAATTTCATTAACTGATATTGAATTGTCGCTAATTATTTTTTATTATTATGAAATTATAATCTTATTATATATCAATTGACATGTTGCCTTAACATTATTATTATTATATATTATAATAATAATTTGTTATAATATATAAAAATTATAATATATAATTTTGAATTATTATTATTAATATACAAATGATTTATGTTGCCCACTGTGCGCGATAAAGCGTTAAACTTCTTCCTATCTTCCCTTTTGTTTTAACATTACTTCGCTCTTCAGTTTGCTCTTTGCAAAAAACATATGTACATAATATATGTGCATGTGTGTGTGTGAGTGTGTGTGTATATTTCTTTCTTTACTTGCCGTGAAGAGAGGAACACCTAACGAACTAACACATCTCAGTGTGCGGCGCTACAAGCCAGCAGAACAACGACATGTTGTTACGCTACGCTCCAACAGAGGAAACCGATGCGCAGGCAGGCAGACAACCGTCAATTGCTGCCTGATAAGTAATAAAAACAAATGGCAAAAGCCATGGCTAACATTCACAGTAGTCAGTCGTCAGTATTGGTCTGTGGTCTGTCAGTGTGTTGTATGTGTGTTGAGATATGTATACATATCAGACATACTTATAATATTCTCAACTTGACGTTACCTCACTCTTTCTCCAGTTTTAGCTAATTTTGATGGCAGTTAATTGGCCAGAAGAACATACAATGTAAACATAAGATCACAAAAGATTAAACAACATTATTTAATTTCAATTCTAATTAATTGATTACTATTTTCTTTTTTTTTTATTCTTCAATTAATTGAATTTAATATCTTTTCCAATTTAATAACAAGATAAATCATAATGCAGATTACGTTAATTAAATAATTAAAAAACTTGTCACCAAAAATTGCATAAAATGCATATTGCAAATATACAAAAATAAATTAATCAAGTGGAATGAAAAGTTTTATTAATAGAAATTGAATTGCATTTTACTTTTTCATTGCTTTAATATTTATATAGTCGTATCATCATCTGTACATGCTGCAAAGAATAACTTCGTCCATGCCATGGATGCCAATAAATACAACCTGTATTTTCTAAATCATTTGATTTTTCCATTTCACAAGTAAAATTTTTGCCATTTAAATTGCTGCAACAAAAAAAAAAATTTCAGTAAATATTTATAAATGATTTAAGTTAAAATATAAAAAATAACCTTTCACCACAAGCGTAATACCACCAAGCGCCTTTAACATCAACTGCACAATTGCCACTATATGTATCGTGATCACGATCATATGTGCTAAAATTTCTTCCTAGATGTCGGTACAGTGCATCACCAGCAGTTCCTGTATATTGACCAAGTGAACTTAGCTTATATTCCTCATCCTCATTTTCAACAACAAAATTATTATAGCGTGCATAACGATTCTCATTTGATTGATCAATTAAATCTATATAGAGCTCATATGTATGCGCTTTTGTCATTTTATGTAATTTTTCTAAACCTATAAAGAATTCTCCTTGAATATTTCCAAAACCAGCTTTGTAATCAGTCCAATTACGATAGAAATTCTCAGATCCATTTATGCGTCTTTGTATCACAGTCCAACCTGCACCTGCATATTTTAGACTCGAATCACAAGATGCACGGAAGGAATTCATGCCTTTGGGTTGTATTTCCAATATTCCCGAATATTTATCGATAGCAGCACAATCGATTGGAATATGTTCACTCTTATTTTGGCAGAATTTTAAATCAGATTTTAATTTTTTATTTCTTATTTCACTCTTGGTAATATTATCAGTACATTCCAAGAGATCACACTGTAAACTCATTATCTCTTTCTTTTTCATTGATAATTGATTCTCATAAATCTGCTTTAAGCTGATATTACTTGTATTAAATGAACCATTCGTTGTTTTGAATAAATTTTGACTGGAATAATGTCTTGTTGTTGAATTTAATTTATATGAGATTTTTGAATTTTGAATATCGCATGTATCTAGCAAATGTTTTAATTCATCGTTTCTTCGCTGCTGAATTGTCATTTCATTTTTACATGCTAAAATTTCACTAGAATCACTTGAAATCCTACTGCTGAATTGTTTTACATCCTCTTTTAATTTGTTAATCTCCTCTTTTAATTTGTTAATCTCCCCTTTTAAATTGTTATTCTCCCCTTTTAAATTGTTTATCTCGTTATTCTTATTAGTTATTTCTTGATTTTTAGTATCTAAATCCTTTTCAAGATGAACTATTTTATTGTCTCTTCGAATAACTCTACCTTCTAAAAAATCAATTCTATTGCTCAGTCTTATTTCTTCCGAATATGAACGTGATTTTATTTTATTATTTAATTCAGTTATGTTATTTGAATCTAATTGATTTGAATCCAAATTTGTATCGTTAATCTGAATGATAAAATTTTTTTTATTAATTATTTTTTTGATATATTTCTATTTTGCCTTCGTGTTATATTAATTACCATTTCACCAAATTTATTAGGAATTTCAGCCAAAATTATTGGTATAATAACCAATAAAATTGTAGACAAACGCAACATTATTTCCATCGTAGTTTTGAACTTAAACTAAAGGCAGATATAAAATAAAGTTAAAATGACGGTGAATATAATTAAATTATTTGGTTTAATTTTAAAAATTAATTTCGTACACTTTAAATAATATTAAACATTTGAGTATGAAAAATTTGTATAAATTTAATAGCTGGCAAAATTCAATTATAATCGGTACTTAATTATTTAGCTGGATTATTTTATATATTATAAAATGTTCGACTTGGAAAAACGTCTTTATCTCTATCAATTTTTATTTGTGAACAAGTCAATATGAATCAAGTATTTATATACATAAAGATATAGCTATTAATAACCATGTGGTCGTATCATCATCTTAACATGCTTCAATGAATAACTTCGTCCATGCCACTGTTGCCAATAAATGCATCCTGTATTCTCCAAATCATTTGACTTCTCCATTTTACAGGTAAAGTTTTTGCCATTTAAATTGCTGCAACAAAAAAAAAATTTCAGTAAATATTTATAAATGATTTAAGTTAAAATATAAAAAATAACCTTTCACCACAAGCGTAATACCACCAAGCGCCTTTAACATCAACTGCACAATTGCCACTATATGTATCGTGATCACGATCATATGTGCTAAAATTTCTTCCTAGATGTCGGTACAGTGCATCACCAGCAGTTCCTGTATATTGACCAAGTGAACTTAGCTTATATTCCTCATCCTCATTTTCAACAACAAAATTATTATAGCGTGCATAACGATTCTCATTTGATTGATCAATTAAATCTATATAGAGCTCATATGTATGCGCTTTTGTCATTTTATGTAATTTTTCTAAACCTATAAAGAATTCTCCTTGAATATTTCCAAAACCAGCTTTGTAATCAGTCCAATTACGATAGAAATTCTCAGATCCATTTATGCGTCTTTGTATCACAGTCCAACCTGCACCTGCATATTTTAGACTCGAATCACAAGATGCACGGAAGGAATTCATGCCTTTGGGTTGTATTTCCAATATTCCCGAATATTTATCGATAGCAGCACAATCGATTGGAATATGTTCACTCTTATTTTGGCAGAATTTTAAATCAGATTTTAATTTTTTATTTCTTATTTCACTCTTGGTAATATTATCAGTACATTCCAAGAGATCACACTGTAAACTCATTATCTCTTTCTCTTTCATTGATAATTGATTCTCATAAATCTGCTTTAAGCTGATATTACTTGTATTAAATGAACCATTTGTTGTTTTGAATAAATTTTGACTGGAATAATGTCTTGTTGTTGAATTTAATTTATATGAGATTTTTGAATTTTGAATATCGCGTGTATCTAGCAAATGTTTTAATTCATCATTTCTTCTCTGCTGAATTGTGATTTCATTTTTACATGCTAAAATTTCACTAGAATCACTTGAAATCCTACTGCTGAATTGTTTTACATCCTCTTTTAATTTGTTAATCTCCCCTTTTAAATTGTTATTCTCCCCTTTTAAATTGTTTATCTCGTTATTCTTATTAGTTATTTCTTGATTTTTAATATTTAAATCGTTTTCAAGCTTCTCTATTTTATTGTCTCTTTGAATAATTCTATAGTCTCTTCTCCTCGGTCTTATTTCTTCCGAATATGAACGTGATTCTATTTTATTATTTAATTCAGTTATGTTATTTGAATCTAATTGATTTGAATCCAAATTTGTATCGTTAATCTGAATGATAAAATTTTTTTTATTAATTATTTTTTTGATATATTTCTATTTTGCCTTCGTGTTATATTAATTACCATTTCACCAAATTTATTAGGAATTTCAGCCAAAATTATTGGTATAATAACCAATAAAATTTTAGACAAACGCAACATTATTTCCATCGTAGTTTTGAACTTAAACTAAAGGCAGATATAAAATAAAGTTAAAATGACGGTGAATATAATTAAATTATTATTAATACACTTTAAATAGTGTATCAAATCAACAAAAAAAAAAAAAAAAGAATAATAATTATTGCATAAATGTTTTATTTGACATTTAAATTATATTCGCTATATAAATATTTTTCTATTATTATGATCTCATTTAAATTAAATTCATTTATAGTTTAACTTATTTATATCAAAAGTATTAAATATTTATATTTTTTTAAAAATGAAAACCTCAATATTTGTAAATGAAATTCTTTTAATTCTTTAACTATTTATTTTCTTTAATAAAAAAATACAATAGTATATACATTACGTATATCTCTCTCTACTAATATCTATCAGGACGTATCATCATCTGTACACTCTTCATAGAATAACTTCGTCCATGCCACTGATGCCAGTAAATGCATCCTTCAAAATGTAAATCATCTGAATTTTCCTTTATACAAGTAAAATTATTGCCATTAAGATTACTACAAAATATAAATACAATTTTTTAGCAAAATATTAACAAATTATTACTCATAGTTATTTACTTTTCTGCACAATGAGAAAACCATCCAGCGCTTTTCAACAAAACTGCACAGTTTCCTGGTTGTTCTGCGTCGTTATCCCTATCATATGTGGTAAACATTTTGTCTTTGTGTATAGCCATCGCATTGCCAGCATTCCCATTATAGTCACCAAGTGAACTTAGCTTATATTTCTCGGCTTCACTTTCAACAACAAAGTTATTATAGCGAGCATTACGATTTTCATTTGATTGATCAACTAGATCTATAAACAGCTCATATCTATGTGATTTTGTTATTTTATGCAATTTTTCTAAACCTATAAAGAATTCTCCTTGAATATTTCCGAATCCTTCTTTGTATTCAGTCCAATTACGATAGAAATTCTCCGATCTATCTATGCGTCTTTGTATCACAGTCCAACCTGGCCCTGCATTTCTTACATTTGAATCACATGACGCATAGAACGGATCCAGGCCTTTGGGTTGTATTTTTAGTATTCCCGAATAATTATCGATAGCTGCACAATCGATTGGAAGGGGACCACTGTTACTTTGGCATTGCCTTAAATTTGATGATAACTTTTTGTTAATAATTGCAGTCTTTGTAATTGTTGCAGAACATTCTGAGAGATCATGCTGTAAGTTTTCAATCTGTTTCAATGTTACTTGATCTTGCATTGCATCAACATTTGCATTACATAAAGTTTTATGACAGGCCATACGTATTGGAGGGTTTTCATCGTTTGTCTGATTGATTTGATTTTGGCATGATTCCAGTTGAAGTTGTAAATTTTCATTTCTGCTCAGCTGAGTTATTGATTCATTTTTACATGTATTTAATTTATTTATTTCCTGTTTATTATAATCATCATTCTCTTTAAATTTAGCTAAAGCTTCGTCTTTAATGGATATTACCTCATTGAGTCTTTGTACAATTTGATCTTTTTGGGAGATTTGTGAGATACACCAGTTTTGTTTTAAATTTTCCAAATTTGATTGAAAACTTCTGCTGTCTATTGAGCGTTTGTCAATTGTATTATTTAATGTCAAAATTGTATTGTTATTTAATTCAGATAGAATTGATTTATCCATTGTCCCGTTCAACTAAATTAAGTTTATAAAATAATAATAACATTAATTTCTATATATGCTTATATTATAGTTACCATTTCTCCCAGTTTATCAGGAGCTTCACTCAATATTATTGGTATAATAATTAGTAAAATTATACAAACACGCAACATTGTTTCAATTGAAGTTTTGAACTTGAACTAAGGCATATAAAATAAAGTCAACTTGACAGTGAAAATAATTAAATTATTTGGTATAATTTTAATAATTAATTTCGTACACTTTAAATAATGTTAAACATTTGAGTATGAAAAATTTGTATAAATTTAATAGCTGGCAAAATTCAATTATAATCGGTACTTAATTATTTAGCTCGATTATTTTATATATTATAAAATGTTCGACTTGGAAAAACGTCTTTATCTTTATCAATTTTTATTTGTGAACAAGTCAATATGAATCAAGTATTTATATACATAAAGATATAGCTATTAATAACCATGTGGTCGTATCATCATCTTAACATGCTTCAATGAATAACTTCGTCCATGCCACTGTTGCCAATAAATGCATCCTGTATTCTCCAAATCATTTGACTTCTCCATTTTACAGGTAAAGTTTTTGCCATTTAGGTTACTACAAAATATAAATATATTTTATACATAAGTAATATCAATTAATATTTTTTAAAAATCGTAATATGATTATGTTATATTTATACTCACCTATCTGAACAGTTAAAAAACCACCAGCCACCTTTTAAGTCAGCTGCACAATTCCTGCCGTAGGTGTCATGATCCTTATCGTATGTGCTAAACTTTCTTCCTTGATGTCCTTTCATACCATCGCCAGCAGTTCCTTTATATTCACCAAGTGAACTTAGCTTATATTTCTCGCCCTCACTTTCAATGACGAAATTATTATAGCATGCATAACGATTCTCATTTGATTGATCAACTAAATCTATATACAACTCATATCTAGATGCTTTCGTCATTTTATGTAATTTTTCTAAACCTATAA
>JBAMBR010005472.1:0-20314 GCA_037044475.1 Zaprionus obscuricornis | reverse complement strand
AATCTTTTCAGTATTCGAGTACTTGAGTCCAAGCCGTCGCACTTTTGGTCTTAACATTATAATCGCTTTCTATCTATTGCTTTGGTCTAATGATTTCTCCCTGGGCTGCCATATGGATAGGCGATTGGCGACATTATCTCTGGTTAGCCTCATTGCCTGCTCTCGGAGTGCTTGCTTATCCCATTTTCATCTGTGAGAGCGCACAGTGGCTGCTTACCAAGCATAAATATGATCATGCTGTCAAATGTCTTAAATGGGTCGCAAAATTCAATGGGCGACAAGTTGATGAAATTGTCTTTGAAGATTTCATCAAACAATGTCGCGAGAAAATGACTGAGGAGGAGAAAGATAATGATAAAGAAGATACATTTATGGGAATGTTTAGGACCCCAAGATTGCGTCGTTTCACGATCACTTTATTGGTCAAATCGTAAGTTTATCTACTATTACAATCTAATATTACAATAGAATAATTATATATATATATGATATGATATTTATAGGGTTATTATAACACTCTCCTATGATGTGATCAATCGTAATATGGAAGGCTTAGGAAGTTCCCCCTTCAAACTATTCTCATTTACATCGATCAATTATTTGCCAGCGGGTTGTACAATTCTCTTGCTGCAAAATATTATTGGACGCAAGGGTATGGCCTGTGGTGCTCTTCTAGTTGGAGGTATAATAACAACTGTAACTGGTTTCCTAATTGCCTTCCTGGATCCCCAGGAGAATGCTATATTATTGGCTGTGATGATTGGTTTAGGACGTTATGGTGCAACTGTCGCTTATGATGCTGAAATTCAATATGCTGCCGAAATAATACCTACCAGTGTACGTGGTAGTGCCGTGTCTAACATACATGTTATTGGCTTGGCATCCAGCTCATTGGCCTTCTATGTTATATACTTGGCAAGATTCTATAAGCCATTGCCATCAATATTCATAAGTTGTTTGATGTTCTTTGGTGCTGGACTTTGTCTAACGCTTCCGGAAACATTAAATAAGTAAGTTGAAATTCTATTTGAGATTAAAGCTTTTATATTTCTAATTATTATTAATTTTATTTTTTTTTTTTTTTTTGTTTTTTCTTATTTTAGAAAATTACCTGAAAACTTGGCAGAAGGAGAACAATTTGCCATGAATGAAAAATGTTTATATTTTCCATGCTTAAGTAAGAATAATGAGAATACAATACAAAATGATGAAAATAAGTCTGACGCTTAGCTTGACCTGAACAAACTGATAGGAAAAAACTGATAAACTGAAATATAATCATAAGAACCTGATGATGAACTTAACGTAAAGTTAGTTCTTGTAACTAAATGGTCTGATAAGTATTACTCATGTTTAGATGACATAGTAATTATAATATAGCCGTTAAATAATATATACATACATATATATATACGATATAACAAATGAAATATGCTAATACTGTTATTATTTTCTATATGTAATTGTATCATACTTCCCTTATATTATTAATAAAATATCGCTTATATCAAATTAATAATTAACGTTTTTCTGCAAGAATAAAGAACAAATTTTTATTAAAATAAAGTTTCTAAATACAAAACCCAAAATATTAATTTATTTTCAGCCTTTTTGCTAATATTGTAAATATATAAAACAAAATATTCATGTAATTTTGCATTATAAAATTTATCATACTCCTTCCGGCATATAATAAAATGATTAGAACAATTATTTTTGAAACGTCGAAGACTAAATACTCTAACAAGCTTAAAGAAATTAATTTTTGAGACAGAGCTACACCCACAATCAATAAAGTCTATGTAAATTACATTATGTAGTAGCCTGATTCTACAATTAGAAGTGTCCATGGGAAGTTTCATATATAATTCATACATCTGTAAAAATACTTTGGCTTGACAGAATATAACAATTTGTATTCGGCTGCTGTTCCTGTTTAGAAATATACTTATACTGACATATTTCTGTGCGTTTTGCAACTTCTGCTTAAAATAATATATAGCATTGAAAGGTTAAAAAAAAGTAATATAAATTTATAAAAAAAATATATATATATATATATATTATATATATATTAAATATGAAAAAGAAAGCAAATTGTCATATTCTTGCAGTCATGAATAAAAACTTTTCATACAAAAACTCAATTTTTGACCGATCATTCCAATGGCAGCTATATGATACATTGGTCCGACCCGGCCAGTTCCGACCTATATACAGCTTATGGGCATAGACAGTACGCTTAAAACTGAGAGACTACTTGAATTGAAACAGACAGGAATGCGCACTTTCTAGTATCTGCCACACCTCCTAAGGGAAGTTACAAACGTCTATGCATAAATAATATACCCTCTGTAGAGAGTATACAAAAATTTTGATATATAAAACTGAGTTTACTCAAGATAATGCCTCAAGCTGTTCAACATTGCTCAAAAGCTATATAAAGAGAGAGTTTCATACACAGTCAACGATCATTTTAGTGTTTGCTTGCTTCGTATATTACAGAACACTAACTTAATATTGTTAACCACTTAATATAATAATAATAATACTAATAATATGTTATTATATTATATATTATTTAGAAAATAAAATAAATATTAATATAATAATAACATAAATTATTAATATAGTCATAAAAATGATGAATGGATATTTTATTTTGGTTAAGTTTATATGTATGCCAAACAGCAGAACAGTGTAGGAAGTTTTGCATATTTCCTGTTAAATTAAAGAGAGTGAAGTAAAGAGTACAAAGAGAACATGAAAAATAAAATAAAAAAAACACGATAAGAATATTGAGCATACTGCAAGCTTATAGCGCTGCATGAATTTTATTAAATTCAAACTGATTTCGGACTTTGACAAGTGCAGATGAAATATATTTATTTTTTCATATGTCATAAAAATGAAAAGTTTAACATTATTATTTGTGGGAGTTTATTTCTCGATAACGGTAGTCGTGTCCATAAAATCAATAGATTATAGTGATTTAAGTAAACAAAGAATAAATTGGCAATTATGGAATAGAAGTGAAATTAAATATCTTAATGATCATATAAAATCAAGCATAAATTTGTCTAGAAAAATTCTTGGTGATAAATCATATTTAATAAAATTGCAAGAACATAAATTTAACTTACAAAAAGAACAATATAATCACAAAGAAAAACAAGCATGTTGTGACGAAATTTCTTATAAAACTGAATCTCACAAATTAGAAATTACAAAAATTGAAAATGAAAATAAAATATTAAAATATGAAAAAAATCAATTAAATAACGATAACAAAAATCTTACACAACAACTCAAAACAAAAGACAATGAGTTGGGTGATTTAAAAGATAAATTACAAAAACTTCAAATTGATATAAACCTAAAAAATTCGAATAATAGCGACCAAAAAAATTATATTTCGAAACAAAATGAAATACTTGCACAGTGCGAAATGGATAAGAAAACACTTAACACTAATATTAAAAACTTAAATAATTCCTTATCGATTTTGAAATTTGATAAGCAAAAGGAAATTTCAAATATTGCAAGCACATTGCAAACATGTACAAATACAACTGAAATGCAAAAACAAGATATTGCGGAACGTGAAAAACAAATTAAATACTTAAATGATTCTTTAACAACAAAAAAACTTGAGCTAAATTCAAAAGTTATTGATCTAAATATCAAAGAACGTGAGTATAATACTGTAATTGCAGAGAAAACCAAATATCTTGAGACACTTGCACAGTGCAGCAGTGAAAAAATACAACTTAATACAAAAGTTTTCAATTTAACTGTTTCCGTAATAGAACTAAAAACTAACTTAATGCAAACAAATGAAACGATTTCAACATACAAACTGAATAATATAAATTTAAATGATGATTTAATAAAATGCAATAAGAATATTGAAACAAAAACAACTGATTATGAAAATTTACAAAAAAATTTAAAAAATGTACAAAGCACTCTCGATACATTGAAACAAAATGAATTGGAAATTCAAACAAAATTGGAAAATTGTACAAATCAAATCAGTTCGATGGATATTGAATTATTAAAATTGAAAGAGGAATGTATTAATGATAACAAGTGTCGTCCTTTTGGTATTTTAACTGGTTATCATAATGCAATAAAAATTGAATTACCTTGTAATTTGGATAGTGATAATAATGTTTGGTCTGTCATTGAACGTCGTACAAATTTAAAGCTTAATTTCAAACGTTCTTGGAATGAATTTGCCGAAGGTTTTGGTAATCAGAATGATGAGTTTTTCATAGGTCTTCAAAAGCTTCATACTTTAACATCAATGCGAAAATACGAATTACTTGTGCGATTAAATGCAACAGACGGAAAACATATTTTATGGGCTAGATACGATAACTTTGTAATCGGTGACGAACATGAATTATATCAAATAAAATCTCTTGGTAATTATTCTGGAAACGATGGCGATGCCTTAAGAATAATAGAGAATAAAAATTTTACAACATATGATCGCGATAACGATTTGTTGCTTGATGCCAACTGTAGTTTGGACGGGGGGGGCTGGTGGTTTGAGAAATGTGGTACAACGTAAGTATATATAAACATATATCTATAAAATTCGAAATGAATATTAAAAATTCTTTATATATTCTATAGAAATCTGCACTACAAGCATTATAACAATGAAAATTTTATACACTGGAATAATAGATTATTTATAATGAATTCTCTAGAAATGTTTATTAAACCAGCGTCGGACTAACGGGCAAAATAATTTTTTTTTTTAAATAAAATGACAAATAAAAATGTAATAATTTTATATATAAATAAATATATTATATATATATTATATATTGTATATATAATAATATTAATATTATATATAATTAATATAAACATTGATTTCTAACTGTTTCATCTTTCTTTTTTTTTTTTTTGTTTTGTTTTGTTTTTTTTTTTCACTGTATTAGTTAAGCTAATTTGACGACTACATAAAAATTAAATCGAAATATTTAATTCTTAGTTTAGTATTTATTACATATGTATGTATGTACGAAATATGTAAGTATTCATAATCATATTCATATTCATATTCATATTCATTCAGTTAAGTGAATTTGTGCCGCTTAAATGTTAACTATGCAATTTTGTTTTCGTTTTTCGTTTTACATTTCAAAATTTTAATTATAATTTTGTGTTTATTTTACATGTTGAAAAACTTATTATCAATGGATAATTAAATATTGTATATACATATATATCGATGTATATTGTATATCGATATTTTTGTATATATTATACAATTATATATAAGTAAGTCTATATAAGTAAGTAAGCCTATCATTTGATGTAAGTATATGTAATATCTGTGTCTGTGTAACTATATAGACAAAAAAAAAATAATCAAAATAATTAAATTGAAAAAAAAAAAAAAATATTATATATATATATAATATATAATATTTTGTTCTATATACGAGGTATTCCCATAGCTGCATTTTTTGTTCACTATTACAGCTAATTTCGGGTTATTGTTTGGTTGATATTTAGGTGCTTCAAGCATTCATTGTGCTTGCTTTCTAGCTGATTATTTCCTTATGAGCTTAAATTGAAATTTGATTAACTAAACTACAAACTAATCATTAGCATTAATATAGATAAACTCAATGCTTGGCATCCTTCAAGGCCTGCTCTTCGCGATCAGCATCAATTAAAGATTGCTTGCGCTTCGTATAATTTCCAGATTCTACCTGTTGCTTGGCATCGATGAGCGAATGTTTACGCTTATATTTCTCTAGCTCAGAGTCTGAATCATCATCATTATGATGCTGCAGGCATGGGAAATCAAACATGCGTTCACCTTTGCCAAATACTTCACCCTCCTCAATTGTTGTGGGAAGACTCCTGTTATGTGTGATAGTAATATGTGAAAATAATTAAGATTCTTATTATATTAGAATTCACAACTGTGTAAACTTACCTATTAAGTGTCTCAGGCAGCAGAAGACAAACGAAGGAGCCAGCAAAGAAAAGTACACCAAGTATTATCGATGGTGCTGCCTTAAAGAATGTGCCCAGCCAAAGAATGTAGGGTGCCAGAAAAGAAGCCGCAAAGCCAGCGACATGCACCGCAGCCACACCCTGACCACGAACACATGTTGGTATCAGTTCTGTGGCATATTGTGACCCGGACTCATATGATATGGCAACACCAAAACGTGCAGCAATTGTTAGGCAAGCAAGTAATATTGCATTATGACTATGCTGTTGATATGCAATTGCAATACCCGCTGCTGTTGTAAATAATCCACCAACCAGTAGTGATCCCGATGCCATACCCTTGCGTCCAATACGATCCTGTAGTAGGACAAGCAATATGCTCGATGGCAGTACAGCCAATGCACTCAATGAGAACATAATGAATGGTGATATTCCCATGCCTTCCACATTACGTGATACAGCATCATAGCATAGTGTAATAACCATTCTGTAATACATTGCGTATGAGTAATGCTAATTAGAATATACATATGTATATTACAATATATACTTACGATTTAAAGAAAAGTATAAGCGTATTCTTGCGCATGCGTGGCGTTTTAAACATATCTAATAGTGTAGCATGCTTCTTATCATCACCGCCCTGCATTTCACGCGTCATTTGACAATGTCGACGGAATTCATCAAATTCAGCCTGCGTTACATGGCAACCATTGAAACGAGCAACGCGTTTCAATCGTTTAATCGCACCATCGATATCATTGCGTGTGACCAACCATTGTGCACTCTCCTGTACAACAAAATAATACAATACCACTAACAGTATTGGCAACGAGGTGCAAGCCAAAAAGATTTGCCAATGTCCAGCCCATACAGCCAGCCATGGTGTAAAGACTAGGCCCAGACAATAGAAGAGACCCACAGCCATATTTAGTCCCAATGTACGCATGCTGGGTCGTATATATTCGAGAACTGTTGTTGTTTACATAAAGATAAGAGAAATAGTAAACATATTATTATGATATTATTTTTGTAATCTCTTCTATTATATTAAAAGTAATTGATTAAACGCGCGCATACACACACACACACACACAAACTTACCTATAATATACATGAGATAGAAATTGGTATCGGCTGCCAAGCCCGAAATGAAACGACATAGTGTAAATGTGGCAACACTTTTAGTGAAAATTGTAGAGAAATCGCCAGCAAAACCACAAAAATTTGACAATATTAATGCTGGCACACGACCAATTTTATCAGATAGTAAACCATAGAACAATGTACCGACAACAGAGCCAATAAAGAACAGGGATTGTCCAATGCGTGCTTTATATGCTGAGTCACAGACCCAATTTAACTATATAATAAAATAAAAATAAAAAAAAAATAAAATATTAAATAAAAGTTTTGCTAATATTTATTAATTACAATTCATGTATAACTCACCTCTGTATTCATGCTACGATAACCAAAATCATAATTATAAATCCATCGTTCACATTTCTCTGTACTAATTGTTATATTTGTTCCATCAATATCTGCTAGTCGTGTACATGATGGATTTTCAAATTTTGCATAAATATCTGAAATCTCTTTATATGTGAGATTAACTAATTTCTCATGATAGCACCAATGGTCTGGCACAAAACTAATAACAGTTTGTGTAAAATAATGCTGAAAAAAAAAACAAAAATTAAATAAAATTATTAATTATATATAAAATTTTGGATACTTACCATCGATACGATGATATTGATAAAACCGAACAGTGCAAGAATCATGAATTGATAGCGATTAAAGTCGCCACATTTGGCAAGAATTTGATCGAAATCCATTGTGATATTTGATTACTTGATTAGTTGACTGAGCACTTGTCTTGGATTTTCTATTTGTTTATTTATGAGCTCTGTGCGTAAGTATGTGTTTGTGTGTGTGTTACACTTTTGTACTGTATTGAATGTGTTTTTGTTGTTCTTGATGCTTGATGTTTACTGAATGACCTTTTAAGCTTCGTAATGCTTTTAGTCTATCACAATTTGTTCCGTGTCTGTTGAGTGTGTCTGTTGTGTTTGTTATGTTTTGTGTTCTTCTTTTTTTTTTAGACAAAGACAAAGAAAATTAAAGTTCTAAGGTTTTGTTTACATTTGGAACTTTGGTCTTTCTGTAAAGAAACAAAAAATTATGTTAATAAAAAATCAGAAATTTTTTACCAATCATTATAAGCAAAATTAATGTTATTTAAAGGCAAAAAAAAATATATACAAAATAATTATTTGCTTTATTTGCGTCACAAACTACCGATAAATATATTTATTTATAACCAACGATAAAAAAAAACAAATAATTTACAAAAAAAAAAAAAAAACGATAAAAAAAAAGGTTGAAATTTAATATGCAAATTCAAATTTGAGCGCAGAGAAAGTTAACAGAGACGAAGGCAAACCAAAAAAAAAAAAAAATGCGCAAAGATTACTTTTCTTTCTTTAAGAAACAATACTCCCTGTTGACCTACATGCACGTTTCTAAAGTATTTCTGGAAACAATTTGTAAAAAAAATAAAAAAATGTTCACACAAAAATATTATGAAAATAAAATAAACAAGAAATTGTTATTATTGCAATTGTTATTAACTGCTAACTGTTAGTTTCAGCTAATTAAATATGTTGTAATATATAGTATAAGCACAACAGATCTATTTAACGCTTGAACTATTTAAACAGAAAATTAGACACAAGTTAAGTTAAATACATGTAAATGTTTTCAAGTATTTGCACGATTCAACAAATTGTGGAAAAAAAACACAAACTAAACTAAACGATATTCTCAGAACAAATTCAGCAAATGATAAAATTTTAGGGTGTAATTTGTATTTGAGATTATAAAACTATACACTCAACATTAGCTTGGCAACAGTACTCAGAATCGAGGTCAAATTATTTATCGCACAGCAAGCAAAAAGGGCTGAACTATTCGTCTTATCAATAAAACAAAATTATATTTTATTTTTATTTGTTTAGATATTACTATAAATATATATATATATATAGCTGACTAATACACAGCAGTAAAAGCTGCTGCTGCTGCTGCTGCTGCTATTGATATTCATACTGTTTGGAGTATGGTATGGCGACTGCTGACTAATTGGCAGCACTGTAAAGATTAGAGAACTGCAGCTTGTCACTGGTTGTCAAGTAGTTCAAATTAATCGACTTCTAATTGAGTACAAACACGTGTATGGCATACACACAGACACACACACATACATATATACATACACAGCACAGCAAGACGCAAACAAGTATTTTACCTTGTCTGTAATAAATTACAATAATTTTGCAATCCTCTCGTTAAAAGTTAAATCATTTTCTAAGAGTATAAGATAAAAAACACTTCAACTTCAATACCAATTGCTTACATACGCAATTTATTTTGATTGTAAGCACTACATAAAATATATTTAAATTCTATTTTACATTTTGACAACTGGTTTTTTGTTCAAAGCAATTTGCCTGAAGACTTGAAGATTTGTGCTCGTTTCAAGCATACTCGAAAATATTTCAAGGTTTCCTTTTTTTTTTTTTTTGGATTTTTTTTTTTTTGGCAATTGATAATAAGCACAACTATGTTTTGTACACTTATGCAAAGATTATAGAAATCATGAAAAATTAACGCATAAAATTAAATTACCTGATTTGTAAATTTTGTATTGAAAGATTTCAAAAATTTATATATTATACGCAAAAACAAGAAAGAAATTTGTTTACGAAGAAAACAACAAAAGAGAATTCAGATGCGTATATGTTGTTGGCTATATGTATTATATATATTATATATATAGGATATACATATACAATTTTCTGGCAGACACAAAACAAACAAATTTTTTGTTTTTTTTTTTTTTAAGTCAAATTCTAGCCCACAGTTAATATTTATATATTATATATTTAATCATTATTTTCTATTCTTTGCATATGCAAGAAATATTTGTATTTATAAATAATTTTTTGTTTTTTTTATTTTTTTACTTTATCAAAGTTCAACGTCTCGAACACGCACACGCCGCGGCTAATAAAAAGAACGGTCAAATATTTTTTTTTTTTTGTGTTTTCTGATTTTGGCAAATATTTACTTCTAATTTTTTTTTTATCTGTTTCTTGTTAATATTTGTAAAATTGTTTGAATTTATTTATTTTTTATTTCGGCTGCTGATGTTTTTCGGGTCTTGTGTGTTCTGCCGAACGGCCCGTGTAGCGCGCACTTGTAACGTGCCCCGACAATATCTAACGATGTGTATCCACGAACTGTCTTTCTCGTACTGAACGCCAACCGATGCCGCAGTTTGTTTATTAAAAAAGCCAAACAGCTGTTCGATTGTTCACTAAAAGGGGAAACGCTGACGACGCTGTCACTGCCGACTGCGACTTTGACTGCAACACCGACAACAAATGAGACTACATAGTATATCAACAGGCAAACCAGTGACGGAGATTTTATTAGATACACTTGCTGGCCTGATCTGAGAACAAGTTTTGCCAACATTTTGAAGACAGTGAGCCAGTGACAGAGAGCAAGAGACGAAGAGAGAGAGAGAGAGCTATAGTGTTGCAGGGGATTGGTAAAACGTATTGTGAAGAAGGTATCTTTATGTGTGAAGAGGTGTCTTTATGGCAGTCATACAAAAAAAAAATACAAAAAAAACAGGTCATAATCTGTGGAGCCGAGAAAAAAAATCAAGCTTTTGCGATTTTTACGAGCGATCACACGGCGTATACGCGTTGATTTAATTCGATACGATTTCAATTTGATTTACATGCTCATTTATATCTTGTGACGCATGCGAACTACATGAGATATTATTCTGTTAATTTACTGTGCTAAACATCATAGTTATTAACATATCTACATAATACACATTTTTGTTTTACTCAAATATATAACCACAAATTCGCCTTCTACTTTCGTTAATTATATTTTATAGCTGTACAATTTATGGGAATTTTTATTTAATTTTTATTATTATTTTTATTTTTATTTGGGGTTGTACTTGTATTATCGAGAGCACATATTCTGCAGTTCACATTAGGGGAAATACTTTCCGTTAAGTGAATCATACATACATATATATACATATACATATATATATTAGGTTTCTTAATTATTTGTTAATTGTTTATTTATTTATATACACTTAACACTAATTTAATTAAATTTTATAATTTACTTATTTATATTTCATGCACATTAAAAACTCTTTATCACTAAAAATCTGTAAAAAATTTAAAATGTTGATCTGTTTGTAGTATTAGTTGGCTAGTACTTGACTAATATTTCTTATCGCACAAGCAGACTTTGAACTACATTAAAAAAATTACGTAATTTATAATATGTACATGAATTTTATGAATGTGTCTAGTCGCGCGCTTCTGCAAAGTCTTCAAAATCCTCGTGTGTATTCAGCATTGTAGACAAATATTTGTTTTTACCAACGCTATCAGCAGCAAGTCGAAATCAAAGCTTATGGCTAATACTTTAATTGTGCAATTATAGATTAATAAACATTTATATTTTTTTTTTAAGAAAAAAGCAAAGTAAAACAATAACAATAACATACGATTAGATAACAGAAAGCAGTCTCAAGTGGCTTATGAAAAGTCTGTTGAAGTGCGCTATGAATTCGTATATTCATTATTAAAAATTATAGTCTTACTATCGTTCACTTTAGATTTTATCATACAACTATTTTGTGTTAAGTGTATAGCCTGTACATGTGGCTCGTACAGAGCTATGTATGTACATATGTACTTTGTAATTGACTGTACCAATTATTTATGGCATACAGATGTAGTCTGAAGTATAAGTATTTTTAAGCATCGAGACAGCCAAGCAGATAGATAGAGATACATGTATAAATGTATATTATTGCGCATCCAAAATATTTACATATTTTTCTTTGTTTCATCATTCGTTGCTAAACTTAACAAAGAACAAAGAAAATCGAAGAAGTCGAAGAAGAGTCATGAGAACAAAATCAACAACAACAATAGCAACAATATGCCCTTAAATAAGAAACTCTTCTACTGTTATCATGTATCTAAACAAATGTGCTTTTGTTGCAAGATATGCATCACGCATACGCCTCGTTGTCTACGATAAAAAAAATATATATATAAAATAAAAATAATAAAAGTTTTCTCTTAAACTTATCATATTACAATTTGTAAGTTATGGGATTTTTTTTTCTCTTCCTTGTAGCATGCTGTGACTAAGCGCCACTTAGTAAATTCAGCTTGCACAATGGCAAATTGACACTTCTGGTTTCACAGTCATCAATGTTAACTTTTGCACCTAGTTGTCGATGCAAAAATCAAATTTACTAAAACGATATAAATTTAACTAAGAAAAGGGAGCAAGGCAATGAATGTGGAATAAACACAATCAAATTTCACAGCAAATACACTAAAAATAATAATAATAATAATAACAAAAAAAAAAAAACTATTACGCATAGATTTAAAAATGTTTAGCGATATCAATATTTATTATTTAATTGCAAGTATTGTGAAATATCATCCTTTGTGGCAAGTTGATCTGGCACGTGTAAAACTTTATTTTACACAATATAAATAATTATTTTTATATTAAAAAAAAAATGATTTTTAATTTGTTTCAGGAATAAAAATGTGTAAAAAAAATATTTCAAATTTGAAAATCATATTTTTTTTTTTAAATTTTTTTATTTAAATTTTTTTAATTTATTTTTTTTTTTTTTAAATTTTTATAAATATATAATTTTTTTTTTTTTAATTTTTTACATATTTTTTAAAACGCAATAATTCAAATTTCATATATATTTTTAACATTTTCGTCGTTAAAGTTTACTATTAGGGAGTTTCATTTCACACATATGCGCCAAACATTTTATAATAGTCAAAATTCGATATCATATTGAACTTACTAATTATGAAATTTTTATAATATTTTTCCCAAAAATTAGCTACAATTTATTATTTATTTTTGTGCGCAAAATTTAACAAACAAAAAAAAAAAGTTGTTATAAAAATTCATTTAACATACAAAAATATCTTGTAGGTCAAAAATATCTTTTATATATTTTGTTTACAGTTCATTTTTCATAATGTCAAAACTTAAACATCAGCACACGCAGGCGCAGGCGCACACACACACACACACACAAATACACAGCTTTAACTGCAGTCTGTGTTTGGGTTTGATCGGTACACGATTTGCAACGATTCCCCGATTCGCGTTCTACATGTGCTGCGCACTAAACGCGTTGAATGTCGACTGTGCTACTCGCGTGACAATTGAAATCGTTTTGACATCAAGTTCAACGAATGTCTTTGGCTTTAAGTAGTCTGCGTGACAGTTTCTTACAATTACCCCAAAGCGCATATAACATACATACATAGATATTTATGTATGTATGTATACAAATGTCAGTCTCTTGCTGTGTATTTTATTCGTTATACACTTATTATTTAATATTAAAAAAAAAAATATGTTTGTAGCAGCTGGAAAAATGCATAGTAAATACTAGAAATACTAGAAAAAAAATTTACTATTTATCTAGTTAATTTATAAACTATTAATAAATAAATTATTGACTACTTTTAAATTTTTTTTTTAACAAGTCTATAGAATATCTAAGCATATGCTGAATCTTAATTTCTTATTTAAAGTGCGCAACGTTGTGGCAAGCAAATCAATCGCATCAGCAGCACAGCACACTTCACATGCTCATTTCATATTCTCTATTCTCTAGCCATGTGCAGCTGTAGTTCAATGTAGTCTCTGCATATGGCGTCATTGTGTCTTCACATACATCATGACATTTATAACTGTTAATATATTTATATATGAATATAGATATGTTGTGTGTGTATGAATGTGTCTTACAGCTGTCAACCCTCAAACTATAACTGTATATAAAAAATGTATATGAATTTATGTTTAGGAATCATAGCAATTGCTCATTGCTTCAAGTTTGTTTGTTTGTTTGTTTTCATATTTATATTCTATTAATATTTAATTGTTTCTAATGGCAAATGTTTGTTGTTCCTTGTTTTCATATCATTTTTTTTTTTTTATGCATGCTCAGATGAATTGAACTTGTTCTATGCAAACATATGGGGGCTGCTTTAAGTGTTTGATATAAATAGATATAAATATATAAAACACTTGTCATCAATTAAAATGCTTTTATTGCTAATAATAATAATAATACAGCAATAGGAAGTCTATAATATATAAATATAGAAAATAAAAGGGTAACTGATAATACGAGGGGTTTTTTTTTGTGATAATTAATGCGGGTTCATAAGAATTTAAATATACATAATTTTTATTGACAGATCTTGCCGATAGCTTTCATGCATAAAAAAAAAAAAAAAAAATTCAATTAATTTGAAATTTTTATAGAAATTATTTGATATATAAATATATGAAATTGAAAGTTTTTGCAGTAGTTAAAGGAAACATGTTTGCAAACACTTTCGTTTCTAACAGTTACAGTTACAGTTAGTTATAAATAAATATCATTAGATTTCATTCTTCATATCTATTATTGGCAGCTGTGTTAGTTATTTCAAACTGAATCTACAAATAAATTTATAAAATATTATGTCAGCTCTAAACAGTTAAAACCGGAAAAACAAAATGAAAATTGTTTACATTTTGCAATTAAAAAATATAAAAATTGATTTATGACAATGAATCATTTTTGATATTTAATAATTGTTTAAGTTTTATATACTACAAGATAAGATAATAATTGGAGTAGACAGCAGCACAGGTAGCAACAGTGCTTGAGACTTTCAAGCAATGTTCTTGAAAGCTAATAAGTTTGAACGACAAATGACAAATGAGAAAAGAGCAAGATTTCACATAATTAGTTGACATAGACAAGACTAGCAGAAAATTGCAATAGATGCTACTGATAAGATGTCTGAGTGAACGTGCTTACAACGTAGTTTCATATGCTATATAGTGTGTACATGCATATGGCACAGGTATAGCAGCAAGCAAAATTGATAAAGCTTACAATGGCAAAATGTGCTCAAGCAAGCAATAAGCTGCTGTCCGACTTAGACTGGTTAGCGTCGGTTGTAACCAATTGCTAGACGTACGCAGACGTTGACGGTCCAAACAAAGAGAGAAACAGAGAAAGAGAGAGACAGTGTACTAGATAATACGTAAAAAAATGGCATCATGTTGTTTAGTAGTAAATGCCAAACCCCTAATATGAAAACGATAAGCGGAACATCTCAGCAAAGTGTTATACGGCAATTTTTTTTTTGGTAACCAATTTTCAACTGTGGCAACATGTGTCAACAAATTGAACTGACAAATATAGATCAGAATCGTTCTAATACCAGACATGCTATAACTGAAGTACACTCTCTCTATCTCTCTCTCTCTCTCTCTCTTTTTATCGCACGCCCTTCAGTTCAATGGCAACAAACAAAACAAACTCGCAATTCGAGCTCTGAAACGTGCCGCGTCATGAATTGTTATATTGTTTCTACTATGGAAATCATAGAAATCGTTCAAACCTTGGACTTTCAAAACACAAATTAAGAATTCAGAGCTTGTGCAGAAAGCAAGATAAAAAAAAAAAAAAAAAAAAAACTATTGAATATAACTTTGATTTGTTAACAATATTTCCAAGAATTATGAATAAAACTTATTTTGATTATATTACAATTCTTATCTAAATATTTCAGCAATTTAGCAATAATTGATTTGTTTTGATTTTTATTTACCAAATATTCAATCAGCAAAAGAACTAATATCTAAATAATAAATATACTGATAAATTCTATTTGATTCACAATATAGAAAAATAGGAAAATTTCCAGTTAAGAAAAATGCTTAGGTAAACGAACCTTCAATCAAAGCAAACAAACAGTCATAGAGTCAATTATTCAAACAACATTTAAATATAAAATATTATTATAAAAATATACACATTGAAGGATAGCGTCGCCAAATATCAAAATAAATCAATTGAATCGAAAGCAACGATATGCGATACACTGGCAGAGAGAGAGAGATAGAAAGAAAGAGACACAACGATGCTCGTTGCGCACGCGTATGCAAATGATCTCATGTTTGATTATGTTGATTTATTTTTTTTCTATTTTTTTTTTTTTTATTTTGTGTCTTTTTTTGCGAGCAGCATAATTGCTGGGGATATTCCATGGAATCATGAAACCGTGACGTAAACAAATTGATCCATTCTGGGTGTGGCAAGCAAAATGTGGCAGAAAACAAAAACAAACAAAAAGACAAGAGACAACCGACAGTCGAATTGACAAAATTCGAAATTCAATGCGATTCAACGAAAGAGAAATGTAAATTTTCAACAACGATTAATGACAATAAACCGTTACGCGCTCTTGTACTCACTCACAGGTGTAATTGCTTTAAATTTTGATTTGGCAGCATAAAACTAGTAATCGAAGCGAAGCGAATTGAAGTCAATCTCACCATAATATCAAATGCTAACTAAATAAAATTTTATTAAACAGCTGATAGTTTAAGCCTGACCGATCAGACAATATTGTCGACAAACGTTAACGACGACGACAGCAGCGACAACGACAACAAAACGACGACAACAAAACGACGACGACGGCAACGATTATGATCAAGCGTAAACAGCTGGCATTAACAATCTGAGTAAACGCTTCCCAGAATCTCAACTGCTGGCATAGCCAATACTCCCGACTACATGGCACACGCCGAGATTGTGCACGATGATAAGGCGTCATACACACACACACACACACACACACAGACACACAACTGTTTGCATCTCTTGCCGCGAATTTACAGTTGTCTTTGCTAGTCGTCAACAGGTTATTGAAGTCTGTAGACTAACATTTAACTCTCAATGACGACAGTTAAATAAATGCAAAAAGTAAGAATATATATATATATATATTATATATACTATATATTCAGATGTAGGTAAGTTGTACGATTGGCTATGGGCCCATTTAAACGCTTGGCAACCGTACGACTGTGACACTAAAAATATACATTTAATACTCTAGACTGACAAAAACAAATACTACATACATACATATATGCATGTATATATGTATGTATGTATGTATGTATGTATGCATGTATGTACATACATATATGTAGCTATATAGTACATCAATATGAAGAGCGCAGAACGCACATTGTGTTGGATTTGTTTTGCTTAAAATTAAATGAGTCAAAAACGTGACAAACATTTTTGTTGTTCAATTTATTTTTGATTTTCATTTTTTTTTTTTTTTTTATTTGCATATTTTTTTGTTTTGTTTTTATTATTTTTGAAAATTGTTTTGTTTGTTGTTTTGAAGATTATTGGAAATTTATTGTTAGACTTTAAAATTGTTTTCAATATTTTTATGCGACACATTTTATACATAAAGTTAAAAGTGTTTAATAAATTTATAGCTTGAGCTTTAACTGGCAAAAAACAAAAATAAAGCATAAAAAAAATTAAAACAAAGTTCAATTAATTTTATTATTATTTATCTTGATCTCTCAAAAAAAAACCAGTCAGAAAACACGTTTATATACATTGGCATCATTTACTATAATACGACAGCTATAACCGATTAATTCCAAGAATACAACAAATATCTGAATAATTAACATTATCAGATGTCTGAGATATTGTGCTGGCAACAACATTTTCTTCTTCTACCATAAACTATTACGACTCAGAAATATGTATTATAAAAAAAAAAATTAAATTAAAAATTTATTATTTATCTAGAAATGTTGAACAAACAAAAAGTTATGCATTCACTCATGAATGTATTTGAATGAATGTTTATTCCTTTGAATGCTAATTGAATGCAACGATGCAATTGTTGTTTTACAATGTTAAATAATTCCGGTTGCAAAGAAATATATAATAAGAAATCGGAATAATGCAACGTCGAACTTAATTTAATTAAAATTGTAAATATTTATATTATGAATAAAAAAAATTTATTTTTAAAGATTTAGTGCTAAAAAAATATTAAATAATATTTTTTAATGCCAATTAAATTAATATTTTCATTTTTCGTCAAATAATAAAATTAAAAAAAATAATTATAAAATTTACAGGGTGGCGGAGTTGAAATTACAACTTAATGATAAAAAATAATTGTCAATAAAAATAAAGTTTCAATTTTACCCAAATCAAAGAATTTTTAATTAAATGTAAATTCAATAATAATTTAAATATAAATATTTATATATTTTGTGAAATGTTTTTTTTTTTTGTTAAATATTAAATTAAATTAAAAATTCTATGCCAATTTTTATATAAATATTTATATATTTAATATAAATTTTTCAATTTTAATATTCTCTGGTTTTTATCACACAACATTCTACAAGTTGTTTAACTATCTGTTTGTGAACAGCAGCTGTAAGCTGCTTAATCCTTAAGAAACTAGTACTTATAGAAAAAGACAGCTGTTGGCTCCCCGAAGGGTTCTCTTAACTTTTAATTGCTTTCTATTGCCAGACGTGAGTTTATTATGCAAGAAGCATTTAATTTCTTTGACAGATTCTATAGAAACTGCATAAATTTCACAATTGAAGAAAATGGTAAGAGAAAATAAACGTTTTAACTTTGCAGTTTAGCTTAAACAGAAAAAGGGAACAAGGTTAAACTGTATGAACATTGAAATGTGCGAATTACGACTGCTGCTGTTATTTTGTTGTTGTGATAATTGTTATGCTCCCTAATTCTATTTCTGTTGTGTTTCATTTTAATAATGTTGCGAGTCGCGACCAGCATGGAATGAAATGAAATGCGGGCAACGTATGTTAAAATGAAATTTACAATAAAAAACCCGTTAAGATTAAATGGAGAAAAACAAAAAATAGTGAGAGCAAAGAATGAGAGCAAAGAGAAATGACAAGAAAATGGCAAAAAGCAAAACAACAGTGACGTGTTTAAGGAAATAACAAATATTTTGGCTGCAGATCAATTAGCGAACAAAAAAAAAAAAAAAAAAAATTAAATAAATCTCAGCTATATACGATATGTCTATGTATTTGTTATACTATATTATAATATTATTCGTATATATTTATTTATTTTTAAAACACACACTAAGCTATTACAATACACTTATACATGTGTATGTGTATGTGTATGTGCATATGTGTATGTGTGTGTGTGTGTGTTAGCACAGTTGTTGCATAAATTTGTTAATTGCTATTTTTATATGCAATACTTTGGCGACTGAAATCGAATCGAATATTGAACAAAACTTTCCACTCGCCTATACATACATACATGTATGTGAAATTTCGTATGCCACAAGCCTCAAGCCACTTGCCACTTGCCGCTTGAAGCCTGCAACAATGTTTTTCTATTGCACTTCAATTGTATTCAATTAATTGTTATTATACAAATAGACATGTATGTACATACATATTCATTCATACATCTTAATATAGATGTAGAGGTATTATTCATAAATAATATATTGCACTCAAATGACACACACACACACACACACACACATATATATATATATATTCACAATTGTGATTTTTTTTATATTGTTTTATTGATTTCAATAGGGAAACTATTTCTAAAAAAAGAAAAAACAAACAAACGGCACTTGAACTTCTTAATTCACTCACTATATGTGCATATGTATTTGCATGTTAACACATGTGCATGCATGTACACGCGTATGCATGCGCCAAAATCTGAATATTTTTCTAATATTATTTTTACTTGTTTTCTTTTGTAGAAATTTGTCGCACACATTTACCGTTAAATTCTCCAACTGCGCCTGGCCATCCATTTACACGTGAATCTTGTACATACATACGCATGCATTTACATGCATTTGTATGTACATATGCATGTGTGTATGTATATATATGTCTATGTCTATGTTTGGCAGTCGTCTGTTGCGCGAGCGCCGTTGTCTGACTGTTGTTCAGCTTTGTATGTTTCTGATACTGTTTGTTTCTGCTTCACAGCAGCAGCAGCAGGTATTCGAATATCGGCCATGACTTTGAGAGTCGTCGATAAAATCAAAATGCAAAAAGCAGCAGCAGCACATAGGCAAGCACATGCAAGAAGAGCGCGGCAAAACTATTAAAAACAAAACAATATGTAAAATACACAGGAGCAAGAGCGAAATTAAAGAAAATTATAATTACAATAGTCGACTACATGTTATCCTCTAATTTTTATTGCAACTACTGAAAATGCAATATTAACTTAAGGTTAGCTTGTAAAATAAATAAATGTGTCTTTGCTACAGCAATACAT